>CM031240.1:836394372-836642937 GCA_018340775.1 Taxus wallichiana var. yunnanensis
ACGTATTGCTAAATCACACTTATTAGCCACTGCCGTACGCGACGCCACAACTTTGCCAACATATCAAATCGACTCAATCACTATGTTTCACTGTGGGCATCTTCACACATCTGAGCTCAAAATCACACTCATACAATGATCAAATGCAATACCTATTCACTTTTCCTATTAGTACTTATAGTAATTCTCCATTTCCTACATCATTGTAAGCCACTATTCACACTTATTCTCTCAACTAATACACATCAAACAATTTAAATCATATCTTGATCATAACTTACTCAGATTATTGTCTTTTTATGTTGATTTATATTCAAAACTCCACCCGCAAAACTTCATATCGAAAACATTCCATCAACACTAAATTTCTCCTCGATACAATTCTAACTCAATATACACTTAACTTTACGATATCTATTATATTATGAATCAAACACATTTACGCCAACTTTTCGGATTAGTGTTCATACTCATCATAACACTCCCTTTCACCAAAAGTTAGTTAGGAGCATACAATTGGGTCATCTTGTAATCCCGCTCACATTTCTAATTTGACATTATCAAAAATTTCATACATCATGTGACATTTCACACAATTCCCCTAATGATCTAATTTAGGGGAAACAAACCGTGTAAATATCTCCATGACTAATTAATCAAACACATTCAAATATCAAACAAAAAGTCTTAGAAACTACATCAATCGATTGACACAACATAGCGTATTTCCTCGCCATATGACCTAACTTGGGAGTTACATCATCAATTTCCCATATGACCTAACATGGGAAGTTATCTCCATATTTTCTATCGCTTCCTCTGTAGATGACCTAATATGTGAAGCCATCTCATACTTCTCACAGCACTCTTGGAGTGGGGGAAATAAGATGTCATTTCCTTTTCCTATATTGCTCCTATATAGGTTATTCACATTTGCTCAAAAGTATCGAATCGAACAATTTTTTTCCTTTTTCCATATATAGTGGCTAAACCTTTTAGGGATGTAGTTAAAGATGGAGGGTAAAAATATACCTCTCTCCCTATACTCTTCCTCTTCGTGAGTGGACACCAAAATACTTATTTTTTCACACATACAAAATCAAGATGGGAAATGATCACCCCAACCCCAACAAATATCCATCAGCGATAATATCAAAATATCCAATTAATAAAAATTAAAATCATCAATCTCACTTATTTCTCCTCAGATCAATTCATCATTTATCTTTACATCACATGGGTCAATATAATCCATGGTTTACACAAGTATATGTTCTTATTTTGTACATAATTCTACAAATCTGGTGATGTACTTCCTAATAGGCTTCTCCACTCTTCTCTGCATGCTCCTTTACTTCCTTTACACTACTTGAATTTAATTCAAATAACATAAGGGGGGAAATGTAGACAAAAATAAAAAATTAATACTATTTAATAGACCAAAGTATGTTGTTTTATATATAGATCTTGCATAATAAAAGTATTAATTAATGGCCCATTGTTCTAGTTTGTTTGTTTTGTCTTGATTTTCTCTATTGCTTTATCTTTCTCACTTATCACTCATACACTCGGCCTTGGGGTTCAAGCCACAGACCCGTCTCTCAAAGATTTACATGTTTCTCATTAGTTGTCTCAACACTAGTACTTCAGTGAATGGACACTGTGCCTGGTGCTCTTGTCCATCATGTACTGCTAAGGTCCCTCTCATTATTTTTGATCTTATTTTTGACATTTGAGATCAGTCTTTTCGGTTTTCCCACTCATATCCCGAGGTTAATAGTTGTCATATCGAGTCATTAGTGTTAAAAATTCAAGCAAGAGATCCCCCGTATAAACACAAAATACATACCATTACAATGGTAGATAATTCTTATCAAATGCTATTTATGTACATATCTCAAGGGACTGACATTGGGCACATTAATCTACATACACACCGCATGCGTAGGGAAGTTCATTTTTACATCCCACACATTTACATTATATCTAGTGTACCACCTAATTATCTTAGCATCATCGGCATGAGGGAAACCATGGATAACTATTACACACATAATCAAATAGAACTATATTGGTTTTGAGATGTAGTGCAGTGATTATTCCTAATTTCAATTAGTTTGTACCTGAGGAAAGTTTGACCCATAATTTTGCATCTTTCTTTTAGGATTTGATGTCTTTTGAGGGTTTTGAAAGAGATATTTGTGTTGTAGATTTACAAAGCCTATCACAATCAAAGTATGACTTTTAAGAGATCAATGGTAAATAAGGTTGAAACCAAATGACAATATATTAGAACAATATATCGAGCCAATTTTTCAAAATATAAGATGCCCACCAGATGACTGGGGAACCCAGTGAGGTACTCTACTGCCCCTATTTGGTGCATGTTTCTAATATTTTTAAGCACCTCTGCATTTTTATGTGCACTATTATGATGGTATTTGTTTCTTTTCTATCACATTCTCCAGTCCATACACACTTCAGATAAGTGAAATCAAGGTAAGTTCCCTATCTCTTATATATTCTTTTCATAAATAAATCAAATAAATTACCTAGAATATGTATTTCATTGATATCAATTAGAAAGTCGCTTATTGGTGATAAATTTTAATAAAATATCTAGGTTTTATTTAATCAATAAGAGAACAACATTAAATATAATGTGAAGATCAAATCCATTAGGTAACCCAATGCTTCAAGGTATGCGAGATCCTTTAATAGTTTTTTTTTTTTTTTGTAATTAATTTGGTCATAAGGCAAAAGGAGTGTAGAAGGTATTATAGAGATGATCATCCATGGGAGGGATAGTAGGAGTGTGTAAACTAAGAGTGTAGTTTGTTACAATTGTAATGAGAGAGGTCATATTACCATGTATTGCTTTTATGAACCTTCAAGTCGGATCTAGAGTAATGGAGATACAAAGCAAATAATTCAGTTTGTGTTTTAATTGCAACAAGATTGGACATGTCATATATATTGTTATAATCCTACAAGATAAGGAAGAAGCTTTCAAGAACCAAGAATGCAACATAGAAGGAAAAAAAGCCTTGTGAACCAAGAAGGAACAATGAGGTATCATCATGTAGGTCTTGATACAAATCAAGGCATAACTCTATGCTCCTGATCGAAAAAGTGCATGAAAGTGGTTTTAGGGTATCCAAGAAAGCTTGAACCTTTTAAAGTATTTATTCTAGATCTATCATGATGTCATATTCCTCTACTATTCTTCAGTAGAGGTATATTATTCCATATAAAAAATTGATAATAGGGGGAGCTATCTATAATTTATGTATTGTTCCACCAAGATTTTAAGTTATTTTATCAAAGATTCAAAGAATGTCAGTAGTCATAATTTATTAGTAAAGTGGTGTAAATGATATGGTCATTGGCTATGAGATCTACGAGTTTATGCAATTATGTTCTCAAATATGTAGTTTCATGAACCGTGATTTATTTTCCATGGGGTATTCCCATACTTTTTCCTTCAGCCCATCAGCACACTAATTTCATAACATGATTAATAATAAAATAATACCTCAAGTTATTTTTTGACCTTTTTCATCCCGGGTGCATGCTTCTACCACTAAGCTCTCCATAAATCTAACTCGCAATATTATAATATGCCTTATTCTCCATTTTATGTGCTATATGTAGGAAACGCTATTAAATTCTTTTCTACCTCTCCAAGGCACCTAATTTAATAACCGATCAGTCAAGCCACTACCCTTGTAGCTAGATCATCTATAAATGTAACGTTAAAAACCTCGACCCCCTTTTTATAGCCGAATGTGGTGGCCGCCACCTCTTATCCCTCATTATTTGATAAGTCTATCAAGCATGGTTTTACCTTTGGTTTTTTTATTGTTTCGAGGGGTAACAACCGAGCTTGACTTCGTGATGGCGGGGTTTTTAAGATACCCGCGATGTTGATTGTGTATGTTTACAAACCGCTTAAAAGAATGGATCAAATCTTCTTTATCTATAAAAATCCTAAAAATAACGATTTTATTAATGTTTATGATTGTTATACAAAAATAAGATGGAATATTATCACTTATTTATATTAGATCCATATAGCTAACATTAGTCATGATTTAAATACACAATTCATACTCCCGGTCTATGTAGATGTTTTCGTGCATATTAGATGCTACAGAGTCAATTATCTCTTCATCTTCCTTCAGCAAGTAAGGTCGGAAAAGAGGCAGAGATGTATTCCTAAAAATAAGTCGTAATCCTCCTCTCAAATGTCGAAAGGTGATAAAATGTTGTGTCGGGCAAGTAGTTATGCTAATGTGATTGGTGGGTGTCGACTCCAAAGTGGTGCGGTAGTCCTCGCCCAAGAGCTTTAGGCCGCCTCATAAATGACACTTGTACTCGAAAAGGTCCTCTTGAAGTCTCAAAGTTTCATTATATACATCCCATAAAGTGTTAGTAGCTTCTGGATATGCTTAGTGGAGGCAAAGATATCCTCTGTGATCAAATGGACTCGCTGGTAAGAGTCAAGATCGTGGAGTAACTCATACTGCCTCGTAAAGTGGATGGTGAACGATGGGGAAGGAATCAATAAGTGGGAAGATCAAGACCACCTAATTCCATCTGAAAACATCATGCTAGACAAAATATTATCATATAACAAGACAAAGCTAGACATTTTTAGCCAAATTATGAAGAAATTGTGAAGAAAGTAAAAACACAAGAATCACTCGATGATTAGGGAAATCTCTAAAGGATTTATCCTAATTCTAACACCAATAAACAAAGCTAAATAGTTGATTAAGATATGGAATTAAATCTCTATAAATATAAATGATATCTAAATGGTATTTTACCTTCATTCGTAAATAAACTAATCAAGATATACATATCACCTTTACGTAGTAAAATAAATTACAAATGAGGATGGAAGACGATGATCAATGGTGAAAGGTGAGCAATTTGACGATGAATTTAAATTTTTTTGAGTAGTGTAACGTTGGCAAGAGTTGATGTAAAATGCTTGGATTTCTGATATGTTGGAACTAAGGAAGAATTTACCTATAAAGCGTGAGAATTCTTTGTTCTAAACATGTGAATACCGATATTCTCAGTAGATAGTCGATGATTGAGAAAATCATTACGATTGCAAAAGATCTTAGTTTAGTTAACAAAACAAGTGATTTTCTTCCATTTCGAACAAGATATGATAACTTCAAAGTTGTTAAGGTGGTGGAGTAGGTAAAAATCATGAACAAACTAGGGAGGTTAGCTTTGAAAGATTTAGTTAGTTAGTGATTTTGAAGGTTAGTTGTTAGAATAGGTTAGTGATTTTTAGAAGGTAGTTTTAGAGGAGGTTAGGTGGTTAAATGAGGTTTTATCATGAGGTGTAAGGGGGAATAAAAAACTTATTTAATTAATTAATTAAATAATTGATCTATACTTTAAAGATATGTCAGGACATGCAGAGAAAATTAATTAAATATGATCGAAAGGGTGAAGTGTCATGAATATGTAGCTTTTGGTCATGAATGTTCCCACCCAAGGGATACAAATTTTTGGTGTTTACATTTTCCCCTTTTTCCCGCGATTTTCACAAATTCACTTGACAAAAATGATGAAGTAGATTTGTATTGACACGGATGAATCTGCAGTAGCACATTATGGTGATCACTAGTGTGTTGGTTTTTTAAAAAAGGCTTGCTCCAACTGTGGGGGTGCAAAGATAAATGCTAGAGAATTAATTGACAGGGTGGTCAAAAGGCCTGATACCTATAGACATATGACCCTAACCAGGTAAAGCTATTGAGTAGGAAAACCAAGTGATGGGGGCCAAAGGGCTTATCTCCCATAGACGTATGGAAAGTCTCGATGTTGTGACTATGTTATCAGAATAAAAAGATCTTGAGGGATAAGATATTTCTAAAATCATGGAACACTTGTGTAAAGGGTAGAATGACATGTTCTTGGGAAATGTAGGCATGGAAGCCTAAAACAAGGGAATCATCGGTGATTGGGAAAATCATCACGATTGCCCCAATCGCAAGTGATTGGGTCATGGAAACATTTGGGACTATAAATACCCAAATGTATTGTTTATTTATCAATTTTGCACTATATATGACATTTACTTTTTCGAGAAGGAGAAAATGTGTTTTGTGAACAAAAATTTTTCAAATGGCTTCTTCAAGCCGTAAATAAGCCCATCCTAGCGATATAGGATTCAATCATCTTTTTGTTTAGTTTTTTTGTAGTTTTTAGGGATTTTTAGGGATATGGGGCATGTGGATGCCCTAGGAATATTTATAGGAATCATCGGTGATTCCTTCAATCGCTAGTGATTGAGGTGAATCGCCAATGATTCACTAAGTAACCTAAATAGTTTGTGATTTGAGTGAGCAAATATGGTTTTTGATAAAAGTGTTTGAATGTTTAAGGTTACGTTATATATATTTGATTGTTAGGATTATGTTTATGAGGGCATTCTATGATTTCAAATGTTTATTTTTCAAAAAATTTATGACGTTATTAATGTTCACTTTCATGTGTGTATTTTGTAGGTGGATGCTCATTGACTATCTGAGACCGTATCCCCTTGATGTTAGATGAGATCAGAGAGGATTTGTTTGATGATGACTAGGACCGTTTGAGGCTATGGTATTTTTGGGATGATATTTTATAGGTAGATTCACAGTGCTACAATTTGATACTTTCATTGTTAGAGAGGTGGAATCCTTCCACCAATACTTTTTAGTCGCTTATGGGGGAGATGACCATCACTGAGGATGTTCATCATATTACAACATTGCCAATCAGGGGGAGCATGTTTATTATATTTTATATGTAGAGAGAGGGGATACCATGTTGTGATTGTATAGATATGGGGTCCAGTGGTGTGAGATACTCGATAGATTTCAATTGTCGGGCCCTATATGATTCTGAGAGAGAGGGGTGCCCATAGATGACTATGATGATGTTGGTAATTTCACATTTTGCACTTCCATATTCGAGAGGTGGTAGATTCCCATGGATGATGATGGGGTAGTTGCAGAGATGATGGATCACCATACGCCTTTTTGAAAGTGGGCTCCTACCTTTATATCACAAACATATAAAGAGTTGTGGGCTTGGACAGCCCATAGGTGCATGAGATTGATGTTTGATTTTTATTGCGTTAGGCTGCTGGTCCCGTTGCTTGTGTAAAATCACAAAGACTCTCTAGATGCAGATCGTGCTTCTGGTTGATCACTCGTGCATCCAAAGGTGATTGCACAACATGGAAACCTCTCTCTCCGTGTGGGACCTATGAAACGAGAAAGGAATCTCCAGAGAAGGTCTGTTCTTATTCCTCTCGCTCGATGCACATGAAATATGTAGAGGGTTTTCTCAAACCTAATCTAATCACCAAGGAGACAAGGTAAGAAGATGCATAAAATAAATCTAAGCTAATAGAGGTGATGCACCAAGGAATGAAGAACACCTATTTTTCCAAAGAAACATGTACTATTCTCTAATGTGATATAAGATCATGCACGATGACAAAACCTCGCAGTGAAAGACCAGGAGGATGCAAGAAAGAACACGAAGCGCCGAGAATCATCCACAGACATGCATTACTTGCTCCAAAGATTGATACAATACAATACAAAATGCCATGAGGCGTAATAGTATTACAGATCAAATGAGAGGTTCAAATTCCACAAATTCACCCGAGGAGAAGAAGGGAGAGGCAAAACAGAAAAATGTTCGACCTCTTGAAAAGAAGCTTCTCTTTACAATATATAGAAAGAATGAGAGAGGAAAGAGAGGAGGGAAAGCCAAATCTACCCCAACCACCTCCAAAGTTGCATTCAATTCATCTCATCATGGTAGAAGCGGCGATCCTGCAAAACGGCGGCCGCCAATGTGCTGCGAACCAAGCTCATCCGTATTAAAGTTGTTTGTCAAGCATTACTTTTGCTTGTTATTTCACGCCGCAGGCATTTCTTGATTTTCTCTCTCCAAACTGAACCAAAATTCAAGATTTGACCCTGAATCGTGTAGAGAATCTTACAAGCTTTCCATTGATATAAAGAATGTG
This sequence comes from Taxus wallichiana var. yunnanensis, assembly GCA_018340775.1. Classification (NCBI taxonomy): domain Eukaryota; kingdom Viridiplantae; phylum Streptophyta; class Pinopsida; order Cupressales; family Taxaceae; genus Taxus; species Taxus wallichiana. The sequence goes on from CM031240.1 coordinate 836,402,429, forward strand.
CAAATCCAAGCTCTAGATCAAAAGATATGACGATCTCTAAGATTTAGGCACAGTAATGTATCAAGACGGATTTTGAAATATTTTCCCACGCTTTACCACCTGCACGACACATGGTAGGCTCTTCGATTCGCTAAGCAACCATCTCTCCTCCACCACTCGCCCCAAGGTTCTCCTTTAAATTTCCTCAGGGCCCTAGCTGACACGTGGCACTATCCCATTGTTCGGATCGGTGCTCGAAACTTCGCCTTTGACTTTTTGACTTTTTTCCCCGTGACACGTGTCATGATTTCATTGGGTCCTCGCCCCGCCGGCTCTTTCATGCCCTTCATGTCCATTTTTCCCGGATGTCCCAAAGGCTTCGGGGACAAATTCTTCTCCGGTTCGGCCGATCCGGCTGGTTCGCGCTTTTTGTCCCACTTTGTTTCGTGACCGAAGTTCCCCATTTCGGCCGATCCACCGGTTCAGTCTTTTTTGTCCCGCATGTCCCAAATGCTTAGCGGGCCGCCTAGACTCTTTTCACCCGGTTCGGCTGGTTTATGCATTACTCGTGGCCCAAATGTCCCATTTACTTTCTGACCATTTGTTCTCATTTCTACCGAACCTGCCGATTCGCGTATCCTTGTCCCGGATGTCGTAAAGCGCTTAGTGCGAAAGTTCTCCTTTCGGCCGATCCAGTTTTTCCATGTCCATTTGTCCCACTTGTCCCATTTGCCTTTTTCGGGCCACCCGAAGGCTTTTCGTTTACGATCCACGCCTTTCGCGTACATTTGTTTTAATTGTCCCAAAGGCGACCTTGAAAGCAGTGACTTAGCCAATTTTCACGATTTTTCCCGGATCAACCTATTTTCCCGAACTCGCAAAACTCGATGCATGTTATCAAAATTTACCTTGGGGGAAATTTTGACAACAGCTTTTGACGACTCGGTAAGTTACCTGCTAGGTAGAAGATCAAAGGGCCTTTTAGCAATCCATTGGGCATGGAGTTATAAGCAATAACTCAAACGAGCCTCGATATCGCAACTTCTTCTCCAAAGAATACTCCGAATCGTAGAAAACAACCTGAGAGCAGCAAAACCTGTGCCAAAGCACTTAGGGAAATAGAAACCTAACTACCACAGGACAATGTGCATACGCACTTAGAGGAATGAAAATCTAAACTAATATTTACAAGGGCAAACCTTTTCTTTTTTAGTAAAGAATAGCTTAAGATAGATTCCGTTAACCTGAATCGGAAGTTCCTCTCCATCCAATGCAGACAATTGGAAGGCATTACTATTTTTGCATCCCGTGACCATGTAGGGACCACTCCAGATGGCATCAAACTTGGAATGCCTTCCTAGTTTTTCCCGATCTGCATCCCATTTCAGAACTAGGTCCCCTTCCCGAAGGTCCTTGCTCTTGCTTCTCTTATCAAACCATCTTTTTACTAAGGCCTCGATCCTTTTCAATCATCTGAACTGCATGTTCTCTGATTTCTTCTAATTCCATCAATTTTGCATACCTGACCTCCATTGGTTCGAACTCAGATAACTCAAACTCGCTTCATGAGCTCCAAGGCTAGCAATTCTAATGATATAGGCACACGCTCCTTTCCATAGACCAACTTGTAAGGGGAATTACCTCAGACCTCTTTGGTGTTATCCTCTGTCACCCATAACGTTGATTTTAGTATTGTATGCCATGTTCTTTGATTTTCATCCGAGTCCTTCTGATGATTTTTAGCAAATTCTTGTTTGTGGACTTCCGTCATTCCCATTACCCCGCGGGTAATAATTTGAAGAGGTGCTCAAATAGATTCCATTCTTGATGCCCATTCTCGTAATTTTTGAACCTATGAATGCTAATGCATTATCTCGATATGATAAAGTGGCGGCACACCAACCCGGTCACTATTCCTTCATAAAATTCTAGTATATTAGACTCGCTTTGCCTCTTTGAGCGCCACCGGCCACCCACTTGGTGAAATAGTCCATTACAAAGTGAGAATCCACTTGTGGCCTTAACTCGAATCGGGATTGATGACTCCAATGAAGTCCAATCCCCATCGCATGAATGAATGATCTACTGAAATTGGACGAAGGGGCAAAGTACGCTAACCTTCCTTTCCTATGAAGAGTGCACATTTCTTGCATTTCTTAACCCATGAGTAGCAATCATTGAATACAAAGAGGCCAATAGTAACCAGCTTTCATGATTTTGAGAGTCATTATTGTTATTCGTGGGGTGAAATGGCCTCCTACCTCCCCGTCATGGAACTCATGTAAGATCCTCTCAACCTCGATCTCGTCCCAATGCATCTTAATAACACCATTGATGTCTTTTTAAACAAAACACCATCAACAAGCACATATGGAACTCGCTTGTAATCTGAAGTACCTTCTTTTTCTTTTTGCTCATTTCTCGAGGGCACATGCCCGTCTCTCAGTAGGGAAATGTATCATATTCTAAGTCCAACAGGAGTGGACACATCATCATTTTCCTCGTTTTGATCATCTTGTAATAAAGCAGGACAGCATCTTCTTCATCTTCGGGTTGTCCGGTTGTTTGGAAGCGAGCTGCTCACATAAACCTTTGCCTCTTACCACTTGGTGATCTTGATCTCAATGTAATACTCCATGACTCGGGTGATCCATCCCGCCCTTTTCTCATTCAAATCCTTGTTGAGGAGGAAGTCCTTAACCCCAAAGATGTGATTACTGCAAGCACATGTTTTTCAATAAAAGAGTACCTCACTTCGCAAATCATCTAGGCTCTGGGCCAAGAAGGCAATCACTGCTCATCATTATCTTTGTTCTCATTGCACCATAATGGCGTAAATAGTGTCATCACCTCCAAATGCATAGAGGATGAAATCTTGGAAAAGTCTAGGTCATGAGAGTGGGTGCTTGGGAGATGGATTCTTTGATTGCTTCAAAACTCTCCTCGCCTTCGCTGTCCACTTGAAAGCCATGCTTTTCTTTAACATTTTGGTGATGGGCTTGACAAGGGCTGCAAAATCTGGGACAAACCTTCGAACAAAGTTTATCCTTCCCAGAAACTCAAGGGATTTCTTGTGGCTTGAAATGGTAGTGCTCTTATGGCTTCAACCCTCTCTCGATCAATTGTTAATCCTTCCTCGAGACAATATGGCCAAGGAGCTTCCCTTCATGTGTAAGAAAGATGCACTTCTTAGGATTCAAAGACACTCCAAACCTTCTACACCTCTCGAAACACTTCGCTCGAGGTGAAAGAGATGATCTCGCTGCATTTTTGAGAAGACAAGAATATCATCTAGGTATATCAGCACTATCTTGTTGATCAAGCCTTTGAATGCCATATCCATTGCTCACTGGAATGTTGCTCCAGCGCTTTCGATACTAAATGGCATCTTCTTGTAAGCATATGTGCCCCATTTGGTCATGTGAAGGCTGTCTTGAACTGGTCTTCCTCCTTCACCATAATTTGATTGAAGCCTGAGTAACCATCAAGTAGTGAAAACCTTTCTGAACCAGCTACGACCTGCAATATTTGCTCCATGGAAGGGAGTGGATAATGATCCTCGAGAGAGGCTCTATTCAAATCTTTGAAGTCAACACACACTTTCGATCTCTCCACTCTTCTTTCTCGATCGAACTAAGTTGGCAACCCAACTAGAATGTTTGATTGGGAATATGATTCTTGATTCAATCAGCTTGTCCAATTCTTTCCTCATGAGAGGCTCCATGTGTGGATTGACCGGGCCTCTGTTTCTACCGACAGCTTAGTATTTGGATCCAATTAATTGGTATGCTGAGCTAAGTTGGGATTGAAACCTTTCAATTCTTCATAGCTCCAAGAAAACATGTCGTGGAATTCTTGACATAGCTGTATGAACTCACATCTTTCTTGCTCGGTTGTCATCTTTCCAATTTGCAATGACTTGTTCTCTTCGACCAAGATGGATACCGAATCTTCTCTCTGACCTCGAATGTTTGATTTCTCCTTTCTAAACTGATCATCAAGGGTTAAAATGGACTCCAACGTGATAATTCCTTAGGCATCTTGTCACTTCTCACCGTATCACTTGGTCACCATATTGTTGTTCCAACTTTTCTTGATTTTTAGCCGAGAACTCACTTCTTCGCAAGAAGTGGATGATTTGCTAGTCATTCTCAAATACCGCTAACCGACATCGTTATCCGGCACCAAGGCCTCACAATCACGTGATGTTTGGCTATACCTTGTCTTGTTGAATATTTTCTACAATGTCAAAGGCTGCCTCATCTGCCGCAAGCCTCGTCACAGCCTTGATTCTCTTTTTCCTAAGAATGGCTTTGATGCCAAAACCTCAAAATCTTCCATGAGGTCCCACACCCCGCTTCAGTAGCACCCGAGTAGATCATTTTTGGTAGATGTTGTCCCTCGACCTGATTTACAATCAATTCACTATCCCCAAAACTTGCAAGTTCTTTATTTTTTTCTTGATTGCCCAATGCATCCCTTTACACCAAGGCTTCATATTCAAAAGTAGTGTTATTAGAGCATGTAAATTGAAATCAAAGCTGAATAGTACTTTACCCTTGAGGTGAAACAAGCACGGCTCCACCTCCCGCACCTCGTCTACTCCTCGATCCATCAAAGAACAAATGCCATACCTCATTGTCCCCTTGTGGTCCGGCTTGGTGATTCTAGGAATAGGTTGACTTTTTTGTGTATACAATAGACTCCTAGCTTAGATTCTTCTACTTCGATAAGGATCAAAAGCATGTACCTTGCTTTCCCATTCATCAAGAGTTAGATCCAGGATGTTTCCAACTTTAGTGTCGGGCTTTCATCGCTTGCTTGGGTGATCTTCTTGATCAAATGCTTTGAGCAATTGGCATTAATTTGACTTGGAGTATAGGGCTCAATGTGGAAGTTTGCACAGGTTCTGACCTAATTGTAGCCTTAGTTCCATACCTCGCTCAATAGCATGTGTGACCAATCAGCGACAAATATCCCCCAATTTTGGTCCGTGAAGTCCTCGACAAACATAGGGCAAAGAGTAGTGGAAGGTCTATGACTGATATATCTTGTAAGACAACAACATTTGACATGCATGTAAGGTAAGAATCAAACCTCTAATCACTCCAATCAAGCTTTGGCTATTGCTGTCCCATCAGCCGCACTACTCCCTTAGATGTTATTTCATACTGAGTCCTAATCCGATCAGCCTATTTGTTTAGGCATTACCGAGCTACTTGCCCCGAGTCTATCATGCAATTGTGCACTAGCTGATTCCCAATGATTAATGAAACATAGAAAGGAGGGGGTTTCAACATCTTATCTTGTTATCCTCCATGATTTCCTTCGCATTAGGTAGCATTTGTAAGCACTTTGTCTCGTGCATCTGCCGATTCAAGCCGCCGCCCTTCATGGCAGCTCATAGATCTCTTTGCCTCGGGATGGATAGGGATTCCCACATAGATATATTGACATTTGTCTTCTTCATCTGATCAATGATACTGAATGGTGATGAAGGATCTCTCTGTTGTCCCTTGGTTTGCACATTTACTCCTTGTATGTGGGCAGCAACAGCTGGCATTTGAGTCGGCCTAGGGGCTGTTCTTGGCTGCCCTTGTGCATTTGAAACTGGGTTTTGCTTGCCAATCATTTGTGGAGCTGTGGAAGGTTGTGGATTGGCTGGGGCTAATGGCTGTTCTTCACCCAAATTTCTCCTTTTTGACCTTGTGTTGGCTGCAACACCTTGAGAAACTGCCTGATTCATGCCACAGTAAATTTTCGCTCGCCAATTTACCAATGTGGTGTCATTTGGGGCTGATTGCTGTTGGAATGTTTCTTGTTGTTGGTTGTTTTATTGACTCGCTCTCACCTCCACACCAAGAGTTGTCACCATTAAAGCTTGAGTCAAAGCACCATCAAGCACATGGATTGATTATGAGGCTCATTACATGGAAAACAAAAGCAATCATACTCCCGGCAATGTTGTTTTGTGCTGGTACTAATGCCTTAGAGGCAGATATGGCATTTGGATTATAGGGCTGGAATGGTCTATTGGCAGGAGGCCTTGCTTGATTCTGATTTACAGCTGGATTGGGTGGCCTTTGAGGCTGATATGGCTGCCTATTAGGTTGAGCTTGAGGCTGATACAAAGGTCTAAAACCTTGAGCTTGCTGTCTTTTGAGTGTAACCAGCTCATTACCTAAATTTTGCAGTTGCTTCATGACCTCTTGAAGCTCATTTGAGGCACTAGAAGATGAAGTAGAAGCTTCACTTGAATTCTGATTTCTAGGGGTGGGAATGGGAGCTAAGACAGTGCTCGACTAGCACTTGGGCTCTCTAAACTTGGATATAATGGCACGGAGGCCTAGGAGCCAATTTACCAGCTTGGATAAGACATTTTTCAGCTCTAATGGCAATGCTATAAGCAGCAGGTAAGGTTGTGCCTCCCATAGATTGAATTAACATAGAAATATCAGAATTCAAAGCTTTAAGATAGTATAGAAAAGCACCTTCTGCTGTTGGCCTGACTGCCACTGGAATCCTATCCCAAGACCTTTGAAATCTGGTTGAAATCTGGCCACTGCTAGTGGGGGCTCTCTGATAGTTGTTAATTGTTCCAAAGAGAGACAAATTGTCTCCCTTTTCTCCAAACTCGCCATGAAGTGCAATACACAAATGATTCCAGCTTTGTGATAGAACCACTGTAAGGCTCCTAAACCATCGCAATGCTTTCCCTCGAATGAAGACGCCAAAGAATTTGACACCTACATCCATTTCATTTATCTCATGGATCGCATGCACGCTGGCAATGTCTTTTACATGATCACCAGAGTGGTATGATTTTCTCCAAGAAAATGGAATGTTCTTTAATGCTGCAATTGAACCGGATTCTATGCATTGAGGGCGAGTGGGCCGCTGCCAAGTGAAATTGACAAAGGGATTTAGTGGTCGCACCATTCGATTGGGTCAAGGACTCTTGAATACCGAATGAAAGGCCGATCAGTGTGGAGGAGTTGAAAGAGTTCTCGCTTGGTGGAGATGGAGACCTTTGAATCCTTCTTCCTCTTTTCCTTCTTCTCGAGATAATTGCAGTATTCAAACAAAGACCTCCTCTTCTCCAACTCTTGACCTCAGATTCTTCTCATAAGCCTTCAGTGCCTCGTATCAAAAACCAGCTTGATCTTTCTCTTGAGTCACCGTGATATGCGAATAATAGCTCTTTTCAAGAAGAAAATTGCAGCAGATGCATATCAACTTTGCTGCAATAAAAATGAGACCTCCAGTCCCACTCCATGCCAAAATCTGTTGGTGCAAAATCATCACAGACCCCGGATGCATATTAGGCTTCTAGGTTGATCACTCAGAATCCAAAGGTGATTGCACAACATGGAAACCTCTTTCCAAAGTGGGACTCAGTGAAACGAGAAAGGAATCTCCGATAAGGCTGGTTCCTATTCCTCGCCCGTATGCACATGAAATATGCAGAGGGTTTTCTCAAAACCTAATCTAATCGGCAAGGAGACAAGGTAAGAAGATGCATAAAATAAATCTAAGCTAATAGAGGTGATGCACCGAGGAATGAAGAACACCTATTTTGCCAAGAAACAAAGACCATTTGAATGTGATATAAGATCATGCATGTATGACAAAACCTGCAAAGTGAAAGACCAGAGGATGCAAGAAAGAACACGTAAAGGGCCGAGAATCATCCACGAGCATATGCATTACTTGCTCCAAAGATTGATACAATACAATACAGTAATGCCATGAGGCGTAATAGTATTACAGCCAAATGAGAGGTTTGAATTCCACAAATTCCCGAGGAGAAGAAGGGAGAGGCAAAATAGAAAAATGTTCGACCCTTGTAAAGAAGCTCCCTTTACAATATATAGAAATAATGAGAGAGGAAAGAGAGGAGGGAAAGCCAAATCTACCCCAACCACCTCTAGGTTACATTCAATTCATCTCATCATGGCGGTTAAGCGGCGATCTCGGCAAAACGGCGGCCGCCTAATGTAAGTGGCGAACCTCCAGTCTGCTGCATTAAAGTTGTTTGTCAAGCATTACTTCTACTTGTTATTTCACGCCAGAGGCGTTTCTTGATTTTCTCTCTCCAAACTGAACCAAAATGCAATATTTGACCTAGAATTGTGTATATAATCTTACAAGCTTTCCGCTGATATAAAGAACGTGTAAATCCGAGCTCTGATCAAAAGATATGACGATCTCAAGATTTAGGCACTAATGTATCAAGACGGATTTTGAAATATTTTCTCGCTTCGCCACCACTCGGACGACACGTGATGTGCTCGATTCGCTGAGCAACCATCTCTCCTCCACCTCTCGGGGGTTCTCCTTTGAAATTTCCTTGTGGGCCTTAGTCGACATGTGGCACTATCCCATTGGTTCGGATCGCAGCTTGAAACTTCACCCTTTGACTTTTTGACTTTTTTCCTCGTGACACGTGTCATGATTTCATTGGTCCTCGGCCCCGCTAGCTCTTTCACGCCCTTCACATCCATTTGTCCCGGATGTCCCAAAGGTTTCGTGGGAGAAATTTTTTCGGTTCCGCCGATCCGACTGTTCGCGCTCTTTTTGTCCCACTTGTCCCACTTTGTTTCGGACTGAAGTTCCCCATTTCGGCCGATCCACCGGTGCCTGTTCGGGTCTTTTTGTCCCGTATGTCCCAAATGCTTAGCGGCCGCTGACTCTTTTCACCCGGGGCTCGACCGGTTCATGTACTGTGGCCCAAATGTCCTATTTGCTTTCGACCGCTTGTTCTCATTTCTACCCGAACCGGCCTGTTCACGATCCTTGTCCCGATGTCCCAAAGCAAGCTTAGTGCGAAAGTTCTCCTTTTCACCGATCCGGCTTCAAAGGCGTCCATTTGTCCCACTTGTCCCATTTGCCTTTTGGGCCGCCCGGAGGCTTTTCGGCCGATCTCGCGCCTTTCACGTACATTTGTTTCAATTGTCCCAAAGGCGACCTTGAGCAGACTTAGCCAATTTTCACGATTTTTCCTAGATCAACCTATATGCCCGGAATCTAGAAACTCGATGCATGTTATCAAAATTTACCCCGGGGGAATTTTGACAACAGTCCCATGAACACATTGTCATTGCTCTTCCATTTTGATTTACTAGTGTTATTGACATGAGGCACCTAGGATTCATGAGATGGAGTGTGAGTCTCTAAGAGCGAGGAAGGCTAAGGGCCCTACCTATTACAGAGACTTGATATCTGGACTATGGGTTGGTGATGTGATTTGGCAGCTGTATGTGGTTTTTCATAATTTCCCTGAGTTTTTAGGGGATTTATCATATCTATAGCAGGAAATTTGGGTCCAAGGTCATAGGGTCGAGAGGATGAGTTTATACACTTTAGTCAGGTGATGAGACAATTCAGGTTAGTTCAGGATATACATGAGGATCTGGTTTTGTATAGGCAGGAAGATGGGGATACTGATACCCCATAGGAAGTTGTGATAGGGATAGCATCCATTGTTGAACAAGTAGGTGTGATGGTTTTGGATGAGGATGGTCATGTGGTGTTGATTGATGATGTTGGGGTCACCCTAGATTTCATTGTTTGGTGGTCCCATTCATTAAGGAGTTTTGAGAGGATGAGGGAAGCAGAGAGGGAAGCTCGATCGGTTAGATGACTGTGGGCTCAAGAAAAGGGAGGAGAAGAGGAGGGTGGTGAGGTTATTGAGGATAGGGTTGAGCTTGATTCTACTATAGCTCCAGATATTGCTATAGTGATAGATGAGAAGGTCGTAGCGGAGGCAGAGAGAGATGCTGCTCACAAAGAGAAAGATGACTTAGTGTGAGTGTGAGATTCTCTTATTGGAGAGAGATATGGTTTGATCGTATAGTGTTATGGGCTTAGACACAGCTTGTTCAGGTCTCTTTTGATAGAGACAGGTACAAGAGTCAAAGAGATACTTTCAGAAGGCCTTAGGGATCACAGGGCCTTCTATTTTTGGCACGGAGCTATCCACATTGGTTAGACAAAGAGGACCATCCGTACTTTACCTTCCGGTATGATCATGGTGTCCTATTATGAGGTTATGAGAGCAAAGATGGACTATTATGTGGATATGATCATTAGAACTACCCTACCACCACTTTATATGTTGACTACGTAGCTTCCTAAGGGGGTGCCACAATAGTGACTAGGCCCAGTGATAGTGCGCTGAGTGTGGGGCACCCATCTCAGAGACCTCCAAGAGGAGGAGATGATGGTACAGGAGGAGATGGTGGTGGTGGTCCCGTAGAGGGGGAGGCACTCTTGATCCTAGTTTAATGGATTTTATAGTTTGATTTTAGGCTCATAGAAACCTTTTTTCCTATGTATGACATTATTTCAATTTTATGGACAAGGAATTTGATATATATGATGGTGATGATTTTAGTTCTTGTGTTGATACGCTTTCAGAGAAGCCCTTGATGTGATATGGTTACTTGATTTTATATATGATGATGATTGAAGATGATGATTATGATTCTTGTGACTGTTATGATGTTTATGATGTTTTTTATGCATATGTCAGTATGAAATATGTGTTAGATATACTAATGTTTATGTTTAATGAGTCTTGTTGTTAAACTATCCTTGAGGAAATGTGACCTAACCATAATATATCATATTAAAATGTGATTTAAATAAAATGAAGTAAAATTGGAAAGAATTCCATATTGAATAATATGTTCGTAATGGTTATTGATAGCGCTTTCACTTCAGAGCCCTTTAAAATGCTAAATGAGACTATCAATGGACAGTTCATACTCATCATGGTGGAATTTGGATAAAAAGTATGAAAGGATCATATGAATGCATGTATTTTTGGGGAAGAAAGGTTCTCCTTTTTAACAAATTTTGAGGGATTCAATTCCCCAACCCTTTATAAGAAGCAAACTGATTATCATGGGAAGTTTTCTATGGGAAAGCTAATCTATGAGGGAAGCTTTCTAGGATGCTTTTTGATTTTGATATGTTTGTAGAGGTTGATCAAAATGAGAATCCTTTTTCATGTGTAGCCATCCTTTGATGGTATGGTCTACATATTATATTTCGATTGAATGACCATCCTTTAAGGGATCGGTCCATGACTTAAAAATGGTAGTTTTCCTTCAAGGGACCAGTCTACTTTACTTTTAGGAATATGATGTTCGAATAGCTGTCCTTCAAGGGATTAGTCTATTTAAATAGGAGAATCCATATGTTTTTTTAGTTTTATTTTGAGCTAAGAGCAAGACCCTAATAAATCATTTTTTAAGGAGGGGATAGATGTATATGGGGCACGCATCCATATGCCCTATGTATTGATGTTAGGAAAAAGGGTAATGGAATGATTCTAAGCTTAGTAAAATGGAATTCTATTATTTTGATAAGATCATATTGAAATTTTTCTTATTATAATCAATCATTTAACAGTAGAAAGGCCGCAAGTGCAAAGAATTTAGAGGTTCCTTTTCAGGTTCTTCATGAAGAGAAATGAGACGATACACTCCTAACCCATATTTATGAGTAATAATGTAGGGACCAATCCAATCTAGGGTGAACTTACCATGTTTACTTCATTCTAATTTAGTCACATTTTGATTTTATTTAAGTACTAGGTTACTGATTTTGAATTCATGTTCCTTAACATGATTTTTGTATGCTCTACTAATTCATTGTTGATAAACTTGGTTATGTACAAGGGTTGCTAGACACTTTTCATCTAGCAATTCTAGTTGTGCAAAATGATTTTGGTGATATTATTCATCGGGAATGAAATCCTTTAAGGATACATGAAGTGATGATATTTTAATTTCTATGGGTACGATGGCTTCAAAGCCATAAACGAGTGAATAAGGTGTAGCATCAGTAGTTTTACAGATACTAGTTCGATAAGACCACAAAGTGAATGAGATTTGAGTATGCCAATTCATACCTACTTCATTTACGGTTTTCATGAGGATTTTGTTAAGTGTTTTGTTGGTAGCCTTAGCTTTTCCATTTTCTTGAGGATAATATAGTGATGAGAAGCTTATTTTGATGTTAAATGTATCAGAGAGCTATTTAATCTCCTTATTATTGAAGGATTTACCATTAGTCGATGATAAGCTTATGTGGAATGCCAAAACAACATATAATGTTTTGATATATGAATTTGATGATGGGCCCAGACTTTTTGAGGTCAAAGGAATAGCTTCAACCCATTTAGTAAAATATTCAGTTGCAGTGATGATTGAATGATGTTGTTGAGATGATTTTGGATTAATTTCACTAATGAGGTCTAACCCCCATTGAGAGAAATGCCACAAGTCTTGTGTGGGTTTCAATGCTTGACTAGGTATGTGGATGAGATCGAATGAAGTTAACACTTAATGCACTTTTTTACATATGTGCAACAGTCTTTGGTGATAGTGGGCCAATAATATCCAAGTCGTATGATACGCTTTGCGATGGTGTTGTGGCTGAAATCGCCTCTACAAATGCCATCGTGGACCTCTCTATTTACGTTGGTTTATTTGTGTGATTTGAGAAAATATAACACTACACCATCAAAACTACATTTGAAAGGGATGCCGCCTATGACAACGAAGCGAGTGACAGGTTGAAGGAAGGATCGTTTAGTTCCTTGTGACAAATCTAGTGGGAGATTAAATTGAGTAAGATAATCAAACATTTGGGTGTACCACAGATCTAATAGATTTTCATCAATGATGTTTATGGAAGGTATCTCATTTTTATGTGAAGGATGGTTTAATCATTGAATGACTACAGACATCTTATTTTTATCCTTCGATTTTTCCGTTTCGAAGGGCACAAGGGGTCCTAGATAAGCCATAGTGTCTGCAAACCTATTAGAAGATCTTGGAATGGTTTGAATGATATATTAGTCAAATGCACCAAGGATAAATTTGACAATGGTCTTATACTTTTGAAGGACCTCATTTTTACATTGGTACTCTCCTTTGACCAGACTAATGACAAGTTTTGAATCTCCGTATATTTCGAATCATGGACACCTAGGAGAATAACAATAGTTAAACCCATAATTAAGGCCTCATATTCTCCCATATTATTGGTACACTTAAAATTGAGCTTGAATGATAATGGGATGGGAATGTTCCAGGGTGGTATGATAAAAACACTGTCTCCTCCTCCTTGACATTTAGTGCCTTCGAAGAAGGGGATCATTTTAATGGGGGAAAAATTTGATTCATAATCATCGATTGAGTGATATTGTTAATGGACTATTTGAGGAAGCATTCATGACATGGTCGATTATCTATAAGAAGTGCTTCAACAATTTGATCAACAATGGCCTGACCTTTAATGAATTTTTTTGGTATAATTTCCAAATCAAATTCATTCATTAACATGAGACATCATGTTATGTGTTCATTATGATAAGGTTTTTCATGCATGGATTTAAGAGGATTAAAACTAGTGACGATGTATGTTATGTGATTAAGAAGATAATGTCATATTTTGGAGGTGGAAAATCATAATGCACAACACATCTTTTTAGCTTCAATAAAATGTGTCTCATATTCATGAACCATAAAAGTAATGTAGTACACAACCTATTCATGGCCTTCATTATCACAGTGGGCCAACATGGCTCCTAAGGAATGTTCTGAAGTGGATATGTATAAGTAAAACAGATATCCATCATGAGGTGGAATGAGGATAGGTGGTGATAAAAAATATTGATTAATTTGATCCAAATAATTTTGGTAATCAAAAACCCAATAAAACTTAACATCTTTACTGGAGAAGATCATGAAATGGCTGAAAATGATCAGAAAGTTGTGCTATGAATCGCCAAATGGACTGTAGTTTTCCCTGAAGACTACGTAGTTATTTGAGGCTAGAAGGTGGGGGAATTTTGATAATTTCTCTAAATTTTTTGGGATCAGCTTTTATTCAATGAATAGATATGATAAATCCCAAAATATTTCTAGTGAGAACACCAAAAACACACTTTCCATGATTAAGATTTAGACAAATATGAATCTTTCTTGAAGCTTTGGTTACAGTGTACAACGTTGGAAACCTATTGTGAATAGTCAATAGGTATAATAAAATTAGTAGTTAAGAGATGCTACAACTCTTCTTTAACAAGGAGAGCTATACGAGGATGCATCTTACGGAGTTTTTGTTTGACTGCCCTAGCGTCAGGATATGTGACTATGTTATGTACAATAATGTTTGGGTCAATCCCGTGCAAATCGCTATATGAATAGTGAAGGCTTGATGATGTCTTATCAAGAATGTTGTGAAGTCATGTAATTCTTACGGACTGAGACTCTGACCAAATTCAACTATATGGGGGTCTTGTGAGGTTCCTAAGTTAATTTCCATGGTTGATTCGTTAATAAGAGTAGGTGTATCAAACGGAAAGGATTTTTGAAGAAAATGATCTTCATCTCCCATGTGAGAAAGGATATCTTGGTTGTCTTGAAACTGAAGGATATCTATAGTGGGTGAATCTTCTTCAATCATTTCCATCAAAACAAGTGGTAATGATTTAATGGGGTGACTTGATTGATAGGTGAGTGGTCCTAAGGATAGAGTATTGATTAAAAAAAGGTTGTGTGAGATAGGTAAAATATCATTTGTATCCACGAAATCCTCAAGATTGTGTGATGATGATTATGGTTTGATAATAGATATGGGAGTTTCTTTACTAGATGCAATGGTCTCAGTGACTTTTGGGGTGAATTTTCTATAACCTGGACCATTTTTCTTGTATAGTTTGATAGTACATAGGACAGATTGGTCACGTGTTCCTTGTTTGTAATGTCCAAGGCCAATTCCATTTCATGTGGAATGATGGAGACACATACGGGAAAATTTGGGGTTATCAGGATTTAAAATTTGATTTAAACAACATTGCAACATGTGAACGAGTCAGATGAGATAGTGGATTGTTAAGTCTGCCATCGATGAGATTTTTTTTTTTGAGGTATGCTGCTCCATAGGATATAACATCTCCTACATCGGGATCATACATGGGTTTCTTCTCAGGGAGACCGTATGTTTTTGGTGATGGTATTCCCCGAGAGTGAGGCATTTCATGGCCTTTGTGACATAAGAGTCATCCGTAAATGTGGAAGAAGGTATCGATGTGATAGTGGATTCTTGATCTGACGATTAAGATGTGGATTTAGGTACCAATACATCATTTTTGTGGCACATCATATAGCAGTTAGTGAATGGATTGGGGTCCGCCAAGACAGTGTGATTTTGTCCTTCATGTTCATACTTAAGACAACGATGAAGAGTGGATGGAATACAGGGCATGGTTTGTATCCAAGGCCATCCTAATAACATATTATATTGAAATTCTCCTTTTATGATGTAGAAGAGTTCTAGTAAGGTTTTGACATAGACTTTGAGTGGTAAGATGACATTAGATATCGTGGCTGTGATCGTGTCATTGAAGGAATGTAATGTGACTAGATTTTGAGTAACAACTGTATTAGGTAACTTAAGTTGGTCAAAGGAAAGGGAGGATAGAATGTTGATGGATGGGAAACTATCAATCATGTCTCTTTTGATATAAATGTCATTGATCTGAGTGGTAATGAAAAGGGGAAAATCATGGTCTTCTCTGGTCTAAGAGAGGGTATCTCAGATAGTTCAAATGATATGGAGATGGATGCTTTAAGAGTGCCTCCAAAATTTATAAATGAAGTTGTGTCATTAGAAGGCATAGTGATGGATTGAAGGGATTTTATCATGGCCTGCTTATGGGTAGGATATGTTTGTACTAGTTCATAGAGTGACATCCGAATGACATTCGATGTAATTGTTTAATGAAAAAAATTTATACTAAAGTGGAAGGTGGCGCTGCTTTTGATACAATTTTTTTCCTTCGTGTGGGGTTTGGTTGATTCCTTCAGGAGCTAAAGAAATTGAGACTTTAGATTTAATAGGTGGAGTTGGTAACTCAGGAAGGTAGAGGTATGGCAATGGGGTTCCTACTTATCCGAGGCACGATGATGCTTTGTCGTAATCTTGAGTACGAGTAATGATATGGACTACATCGACCTAACATAATAACGCTTTATGGAATGACTCCATTAGGTGATGTAGAGGTCGACTTTGATATGAATGTTGCATTTGATTGAGAAGGAAGGAAGGTAGAACTACTAATATTTTGAACTATTTTATGAAAGGCCTTGCAGTTTCTATAGAATGGCCTCATGTCCTATGATAATCATAAAAGGTATTGAAATCATACCAGGATGGTTTCCATTCATGACGATCTGATGGATCAGAAGGTGGTAATGTAATAAGTGACATTTAAAGGAGATATTCAAAAATGGTATCAGAACGCCCTTTAGGTCCGAATGTAGGCAGTAAAGAGGTGATATTTTCTTTCTTTTTGGAAGATGGAAAAAAGGTTGTTTATTTGACGTCTGTGGTAGCTTCCTTGATGGGGGTTGAGGATTTTGTATGAATGGTTTTGTGGAGTAACACCAGATTGTATAGTATATGGAAAACAACAGTCCACTGTGGGTGAGATTTGAGGAGTGGTAAGTGTAGGGTAAGGGATTACCATGGGAATGTGATGAATGGGTTCTTCTTTTGTAATTATAGGATTATTAATGGGTATGAGAGAGGAAGAACAACACAAGGGATTTTGTCTGGGATTTTGGATGATGTTTTGTTCTGTGGGTCTTGGCTTCGGCCTAACAGGGGGTTCTCCATAAGAAGACATGCCCCTTGGATGGAGAGATGGATAAAAGGATGGAGGACCCTAGAAACGATAAGTTTCTTCATGATGAGGACTTCTAAAGACCTGGAAAACACCCTGTTTGTTGGGTCCCTTTGAATTTTGGATGGACTAGGTGTATTCATTAAAGTTGATACTAATGAAGGAAAGGGAGTCTGAATAATACGATTAATGTAATATAAATGGTTCATGGGTTTTGGTATATTTATATTCATGAGTTGAGAATGACCAAAATCCTTGGCTAATTTGGGCAAAGGTGATTGAGCTAAGAATGTATCAAGTGGTACCATAGTTATGTTTACAAATCTGATGTAGGTGTAAGGTGTAGTTTTTCTTATGGGTATGGGCATGAATTTAGTAATACTATTCAACAAAAGTATGGGAATGGGTTTAGTAGCAAATGGTGGTTCTACAATTCTAAGTTTATCAGGATCTGACATTGATTCAATGGGTATTAAATCATTGAGTGACAAGGGCATATGAGTAATTTGTATGTTGGTTTTAGTAAGAAGAGGAGTTGCAGTTACAACTTCAGGTTCATTAGCCTCGTATTGACTCAGTGGACTCTACTTTGTTGGTTAATAGGATGGGCTACAGACTAGGATCAACTTTTCTTATTGTATTAATGGTGTGGACGAACTTTTTATGTGGTTTTTCAGAAGATGGGCGGTGGTTCAGGAAAGGTTATTTAAATATGTCAAGATTCTGGTTTGGGGGTGCATTTGGATTATCTAAATGAAGGTCATCTTTATCAATCAAGTCTTAAAGCAAATTACGGAATGTGTGACATCTTTCTTTATCATGACCATTAACCCTATGGAATTTACAATAATCATTATCATGGTACCAAATGGGTTTTGACACCAATATGTCAATAGCTCAGATGGGTGGAAGTGATATAATTCCAGAGGCTAGAAGTTTATCAAAAACTACACTATATATTTTTGCTATAGGTGTATAGTTACATTGTTGAAAAAATGTTCAAGAATAAGATTTTATTTAGGAGTGGATTTGACTACGATAACGTTGGTTTGATGCAATATAGATCATTAATGGTAATCTTACGATCTATGTTTATCGAAAAGTGATCTAGTAAAATTTGGGCGAGTTACACGAAGGATAATAGAGAATGTTGTGGAATATTTTTATGTCACCTATGGCAGGATCAAGGCGAGGACATGGGAAATGTTCTCAACATCAGGTCTTCATCATGAGATATAAAATTATAGGCATGGTGGAGAGCGTGAATGTGTTGTTGGGGGTATTATTTTCTATAGAAATTAATAAATTTAGGAAGTTCCCAATGTGGGGATATGGCTAATATGGTAGAGAAGGATGGATGGTGATGCAACCTAGAATTCTCCAGATAATACCCTAGACGTGTTGGCATATCACTCAGACTAGGCTAAGCACTCACTTGAAGCATGCAAAGGTACTGTGGCCCTCTTTAGGGTTTTTTTAGTAGAATTATAACATGATGAAGACTTAAAGAATATAGATCCATAATTAATACATCATTATACGCTTGACATATCTAGATCTAGGAAATAATAGGTTTAAACAATAATCATGATAGAAATAAGAACATGCACTACCTAATTACACATAGGAATGACACTTAGGTTCACTCAATATCTAATCACATAAGTCATCGACTCACATAGACACATGAAAACAACATAGGCATGTCGATGCCACACTTTTCCCAATGAATGGTTACTAGTAATGACCCAACCACAAGAAAAATGACTTCGGATGGCAAACCCACAACACATCATTTTCTTTAATTGTATTTTAGTTACGATTAACATTCCAAGAACATTATTGTGCAAGGATAAATTTCTCGTTTTTCCACCTACAGAAACTTTAAGTTCATTCCATGGTTAAATTATCATTCACCCTTTTAAGTTGGCTTCTTATTCTTTACAAAAATTTCCATAACTTGCATACTTATTTGGCATAATTCAAATGCATATAAAATACTTAATTATCTTGTTCTTATGTTAAGAATATTCTTCTCAAACATATATTCAATGTCTACCTTTTTACTCTTACAACTCAAGTGAATGTGACTTGGTGTCCATATAGCGATATTAGGATTTAATGGAGATTTAGATACAAGATAGCTTTTTACCAAAAAACATTCCTCGATCACGGTATAGTTATTTCCCTACCATAGTTATTCTAATTCAATGACTTGTGAATTCCATTTTGATTTATATATGTATTTTGTTTTCTCGAAGGTTGATCACACCAAGGCAATTCATATTCTTTGAAACAAAAGAATATATTTAATTGAGTTATAAGGTCTCCAAGAGTGGCATTATTCCGAACCTCAAATCTCATTTTTTTACTCTTATATGCTTTATTTTCTACGTCACATTATGGTCTTATTATTAGCATTGTCTTGTAAAAGGAGTTACGAAATGTTTGTCTAACCTCTTGAAGACATATATGATTAGAAGACTTGAAGCTACACACAAACCCTAAGTTAACATCCAAATCAACTAGGTTTAGATTAATTCCAACTTCACCTAAGGGTCTACCCCTCAACTATAAATGAGTTTTTAAGCGAGAGGACAAATTTATGCTAAACCACCTTCAAGAAAGGACCAAGGTGTTATGTTGAGAGAAACCAAGGTAACACATTTAGCTGAGCGGAGCTAAGGAGTTCATTAACAAGAGTTTAAGACCTAGAACAACTAAGTCACAACCTCCATCTATGTCATCTGATCCAACAGGATTTCACTCGATGAAGAACTTTAATTTTAAATCTATCTTCGGATGACAAGGTAGTCCACTAGGCTACGAAGGAGGAGTTAGCTCTACACACTCCAAGAAAAGTTTGACTTGTGTCACTCCTATCAGACGGGTTTAAGACAATGTCACTAAACATACTGACTAAGATGATAAGCCCATTCTTGGGCTCTTGTTTACTCAAACTAGGAGGTTCCATCGAGTGTAGAGATTAAGTTCATCCTACGGTTTTCAATGTCTTCTACGGTAAGGAGTATCACACATGAAAAACAAGTTATGCTCCGATATTGAACAAGGGTAGAGTGTTTCGATTTAATTCTCTTTATTACATTTACAAAGTATGAATGCACAAGATGACTCATTAATCATTTATTGAACACTAAATATGCACTACAAGATATTACTTCAAATTCATTTACCTTATATAAATATCAAACCTTTACCATGTGTACTATAAATCAAAATTGAACCTATGATTAAATGCACATTTCCTAGATGTCCTTGAAACTAACATCTCATACATATCAACAAATTATCAAATATAACCTTCTGTAACATGAGACTACATTATACATTTATTCATTTAACAATGAACTATATAAATTACAATGATAATTAATGAATTACACATCACCTTTTTTTCATCATTCTTTCATCCTACAAAACCACGTGAGCATGATATCAACGATAAATTCACTGGCATGGCATCCACCCTAATCTAACATAATTATCATTTTTCAGTTTCCCATTTACATATGATAATAATTACAATTTGCAATCGAAATAAAAAGGTTTAGAGACATGTATTCATTACATTTCATTTTTTTACTTCATTTTGTAACCCAGAGAGAGAAAAGAGAAGGGAAGAGAGAGAAAAAACACCATTTTGTCAAAAGTTCTATTTCACACAACAAGTTACACTATAGAGTTTTAAATAGTTATTTACATGTGTTAAAAGTTTCCACGGTGGTTTGGCAACCCTACGAGGGTCCCACAACTTTCTATTTTTACATTTTCTTACTAGCTACAAAAATGTTCAAAATGGGCTCGGAGGCTAAGAAACCACTTCCAAAAGTTATCTTCCGATGAGAACACACACCACGATTAACTTTCTACGTGTCCCCAGATATACCAAGAGTTCATAAAGAACTGATGAATTGGGAAAAAGTGAACGGTTTGCGTTTGGCGGCTAGTTTTTTCGGGGCCACTGGTCATAGTTGACCCAATTGCAAAATGAACAAAAGTTAGCTCGAGGGCTCAAAAAACCATGTCCAAAATTGACGTTTGATGGATGAACACGCAACGAGAAACTTCCTACAAATTTCCCTATATAAGGAGAATTCAACAGAGTCGATGGAATTCAGAACTAGAAAATACCATTTTCAAATGGCGACAAGTTTTCTGAAGCCACCGGTCCTAATTGGTCCAGTTTGACCTTGTCAAACTGCGACCAGAGGCCTACAAAATGTCTTTCATCAAACTATCCAGAAAAGTGTTTTTCCCTAAACTGAAGGTTCCATGCAATTTTCTAGTAAAAACACTAGAGGTTTGCGAAGACGGAAATAATTTCTCTATCCAGGTTTCAAATGGCGGTTCAAAATGAAAGCCAACTTTCTAGATTTAACAACTTTCTACTACTATAAAACAGTGTAACAGGGCTCCTATAAGAGCGTCAAAAAGATCACATATGTTCATTCGGGGTCAATCCAAAGGTCAAGGTGACTCCTCACATAACAAGGTACACGAATGAAGCTTAACATCTCATTTTCAGAGTTACGAAGGGTACTTAATGAGTCTCCAAAAATGCAAAAATTAACTATTTAAACAGGAGAGATGATCAACATTATTACTGGGAAGTCAATTTCATCTTGTCGATAAAACAATATTGTAGCGATCTAGTTGGGTAGGAAGTTTTCTAAATCACCTCAGAATGAGGGTGGAAGTTCATGTTTTAATGCAAACGAGTTATTTTGACTTCGTGAGTTACGACACGACATTTCATTGTTTTTTAACGAGTTGAAAAAAACATTTAACTATATTAAAATCCTAATATTTTAAAATTCTATTAAGTTGCAAAAGAGAACTAAAACACGAGAATTATGAGAGGTAAGGGAGATGAACCATGCCTGGAGGAATGGAGTCGGTCAAACCCAGCAGGTTCGGTTCTCATCATCTCACTTGGGCACTTCATCAACCAATTCACGAGCCTCGATCTAACCTCCACAACGTCACACAAACATTCCCGATCACTTGAAGTTTTCCAACAAATAAGTTTCCCATTATGTTCTAATTTTCTAGGGCTCATTTCAAGGCTCCATTCTTGCACACAAATATGAGAGAATGTTGGAAATGGATAAGAGAGCTCTACACTGCACTGTGAGTGTAGTTTTTTGAAAGTTTCTAAATGCCTTTGAACAATCCATTATGTGCATATCCTTATGTAATCATCAGGGCATTCCATGAGACAACATTTCTTTTGAGGCATTCTATCAAATAGTTCACACACCTTTTCAACAAATCCATTTTGTGCATATCCTATCATTGCATCATTGCACTTCATTGAGATACACATTTCTTTGAGGGTTTTATCAAACAATTTGTGCTTTCTCAAAATCTTCAAATTTTGCATGCATATTCTTACATTTTGATACAAACACATTTCAACTTGAAACCCATCATTTTGATTTCAATTCATTTTGCAAAATCTTTTCTTCCATTTTCATACTTTTGGATATTCATATATGCTCATGCAAAAAATTCTTAAATTTGATGATAAATACCCACTTGGCATTTTCTGATTGGGTCAAAAAAAATGCAAATGTTAATCGATTGGGAGAGACCCTATTTGTTACATGATGCAACGTTAAAACTGACATCTTTGTAAAGGAAATCCATGTCATCTACACTACAAAGCTGAAACATATTCCATGAGAAGTTCATCATTTTCTTTCATTTTGGTCAAACACTACAAAATGTAATGTCACAATCCATCCGATATGTTTTCATTCATTTTTGCAATGCACTATTCAAAAGTCCACAAAAAATTATTCAAATGGCATGCCTGATTCTCCCACCCATGAAAATTCCATCCAAAGCTTTCCATGAATGAATATGACTTTAATGCATCCTGGAAAATCAAGGTCCATTTATCTAAAAACCACATCAAAGGCTAACTCCAAAACATTTTTTGATTTTTTCAAACAATAAATTTCTGCTAGATTCCATGCATTTGAAAAACTTCAAAACATCTGGCATGAGGAAAAAAATAAAAAATCAAATTTCCTCATTCCAATGCTTTCAAAAATCACTCTCATCCAAATAAAAATCAATAAGGATCCATGATTTCAATTTAACCAAAAAAAAATTAAAGGCAAATTCAAACCATGAATTATGCATAAGGAAAATTTTTTTTAATAAATAAAAAATAAAAAAACAAAAATAAAAAAATAAACAATTTAAATTAAAATTTAAAGCTTAGCTTAAAATTTTTCATTTATTTTAAAAATATTAATTTTTAATACAAAAAATTGCAACTCACGTTTTATAGCATTTAAATGCATTCAAAAAAAAATAAAAAAATTTAATATAAAAATATAATGATTTCAATATTTATTCATATAAAATACAAATGAAAATTTTGCAAAATAATTAAATTTATTATTTATAACCATTTACAACATGATCTAATTTTTAAATAATAAATTCAATAATGATTATTAATATGAAAAATACTTATATTCTAAAATTTGAAATGGATTTTTAAATTATAATTTACCATTCCCAAAATCTAAATCATTATTATTAATGGAAGCTATCATGCTTAAATGTAAAAGATTGGGTCAATAATAAGAAACACCACAAAAAAGCAAGAAGGAGAGGGAAGTTTCCACTTCAATTCCTACCAAGGAACAATTAAGTTGATCAACAATCAACAAACTCATTTACAAATGCCCTTATAGCTTATATACATCTTTAATTTTAAAAGAAGATTATTTTAAAATTTAAAATGGGGCATTACATTCTCCTTCCCCTTAAGAAAGCATCATCCTCGATGCGACATAACAAAGAAGAAGAAATGGTAAGCAACAAGGAACAAATATGGGTGAAGGTACATGCTCTAAGGTTAAGATTTTAGACACAAAATCATGGCCACGGGGTGGCCCTAGGAACATCAGGTAGAAATTTTAACTTTCAAGGTTCTGTGAAGATTGGTAGTTCCATTTTACCTTATTACTTAGTTAGCATTTTCTTTTACAGTATTTCTTATCTCAAGATTATAATATTCATTGTTTAGAATTTTTCAATTGTCTTAAGTTTGTGGGTGCCCAACAATAACTAACATCAAGATGTCACACAAAACTTAACACAACACAAACAACCCACGAGACATCTTGCTACCTACTTTCATGATTGTATCATATCACAAGGTCTTTTAATTCCTCCATGGAATGACAACAAGTAGTCCACATAGCAAATAATTTCCAACAATTATGTCCTAGACATAGATCTAGTACACACATATGACTGACAAACATAATCATCACACTGATACATATACAATGGTATCACATGACCCAAAAAATCCATGATTGTACCAACATAGTTCCAAGACAATATCCAATAGTCCATACCAACCAAGGGAAGAGTCAAGCCTCAAACATAACAATGTGTAACAAGACTCACAAGAGTACACATAACTCACTATACCAACTCCACACATCAAAACATCAAAAATATATCTCCAAGAAAAAATAACTCCATATATCTCCCGAAGCATCATAAAACAACTCCATATACCTCCCAAACCATCACCAAATAATCTCCATATACCTCTCAAGAGAAAGAATCATAGTGCCAAAACCAAGTCGGGTCACTCAACCATAGAGCCCCATCAAGAATATCAGGTCACTCCACCATAGAGTGCCATAAAGAATAACAGTCACTCAACCATAGAGGCCCATCTCCTTTCTCCTTTTAATGAGGTCGGGTCACCCTATGGCCCTGGGCACATAGAGCCCCATCACCCCCAACCCAAGTGACATAATAACTCATGGTTCAACAACCCGCTAGTTATCTGTAACTCCTTGGGGTGTACCCCCATACAAATGAAGTGGGTCCATAGGTTCAACCACTCCATGGTTAATCCCATGACCCTATTCCAACACATTACGACATTAGAACCAGCATAACAATCCATTCAAATGCCAAGTGGCAAAATCAAAAGCCTTGGGCTAGGCTACAAAACTTTTAAATATGAAAAGAAAGTTTTAAAACTAAGAAAAAAAATGGCTAATTAGCCATGGTTAGTGTAAAATCCAAATGTTAATGCAACAATCAAATAAATGCCCAAAATATAAGAACATGTCAATCAAGAAAAAAACTGGTTCTAGCTAAAAGAGAGATAATGATCAATTTACGAATAAAATACGTATTGAGAAAATAACACATTACAATCACTATGTGGCCTCATACCACCACCAAAGGGGTACTCATCGAGTTGCTGGCACTCGGACATCGAGCCTCAGCTCATAAAAATATACATGTAACCAGAAATGAGTATATCAAATAATGTAACTGTCATCATCTCTTCCTGAATCATTCCTCCATACTCCCACAAGGATCAACATAGTCAAAATCACATAGGATTATTCAATGAACAATCCAATAGAAAGAGCAGGGGAACTCTAGTTGCATAAGTTGAGCCTAAGGTGGTGCGCACACCCACAATATATTGAGCAAGCTCGAAGTATACTAAATAGATAGAAGTGGGTTTTCAGTCTATATAAGACTCCACTTCCTCACTCGTACTCAGCTCAAGATTATGAAAACCTGGTCCACGCCTCCTCTCTCCACACATACACTCTTGACAGTTTATCCCCTTAGGGTCATCTAGTGTAAGGTTCACAACATACACATAACTACATCACTAACACAATGGTGATTCACGCACATTAACCATAACGTCTTACGCATGGTATTTATATACAGGGTATAACACAATCATTACTTTCACGGGTTACGATACATCACATTACCACATCCTGCACCCAAAGTGCAATCACTATACACTAGGGATCATACTCACCATATGCCCCTAAATCATGACATGAACCATCACATATTACATGAATTATACGTATGAGGAACACAATGTCTAACCTTACACATATAGTCAATTGCAATACAACACGACGATGCACACAACTAATCACAATACGGTGATGACATCACGATAAAATGTGATTCACTTTACATCAATTTTGTCATGCAATACATCAATACACCTTCACATCACATAAAGCCAAAATGTTCTAACCCTCAACAATCCACAATAACATTCCATTCACAAACAACAAGGTACATCACACATGATTCCTCATTGAATCAACAACATAGAGAGTGAATACTCTCATCACAAGCACATCAATATGATAACAAATACGCACTAAGTGACATGCACAACATGTGCTTCCATAAGGTCACAATTACAACATAGTTCACATCAACATATATATCACATTACTCTTCCAATATCCACCACCATCATGCAGAATCATCACAACTCCAATCCATCCCAGAGGTTCGAGAGCATGAACCTCCGCTCTGATACCATATGTAGTGCCCACATTTTACACACACACAATTACAACAATAAAATACCAGGATAATTTTTTTTTTTACATTGCTCACTACACACAACACAACAAGGGCTCCAAGTACAAAAACTCGACTCGCATACGACAATCACATAAGTCATCGACTCACATAGACACATGAAAACAACATAGGCATGTCGATGCCACACTTTTCCCAATGAATGGTTACTAGTAATGACCCAACCACAAGAAAAATGACTTCAAGAATGGCAAACCCACAACACATCATTTCTTTAATTGTATTTTAGTTACGATTAACATTCCAAGAACATTATTGTGCAAGGATAAATTTCTCATTTTCCACCTACAGAAACTTTAAGTTCATTCCACATTAATTTATCAGTTTGACCCTTTTAAGTTGGCTTCTTATTCTTTACAAAATTTTCCATAACTTGCATACTTATTTGGCATAATTCAAATGCATATAAAATACTTAATTATCTTGTTCTTATGTTAAGAATATTCTTCTCAACATATATTCAATGTCTACCTTTTTTTACTCTTACAACTCAAGTGAATGTGACTTGGTGTCCATATAGCGATATTAGGATTTAACGGAGATTTAGATACAAGATAGCTTTTTACCAAAAACATTCCTCGATCACGGTATAGTTATTTCCCTACCATAGTTATTCTAATTCAATGACTTGTGAATTCCATTTTGATTTATATATGTATTTTGTTTTCTCAAGGTTGATCACACACCAAGGCAATTCATATTCTTTGAAACAAAAGAATATATTTAATTGAGTTATAAGGTCTCCAAGAGTGGCATTATTCCAAACCTCAAATCTCATTTTTACTCTTATATGCTTTATTTTCTACGTCACATTATGGTCTTATTATTAGCATTGTCTTGTAAAAGGAGTTACGAAATGTTTGTCTAACCTCTTGAAGACATATATGATTAGAAGACTTGAAGCTACACACGAACCCTAAGTTAACATCCAAATCAACTGAGGTTTAGATTAATTCCAACTTCACCTAAGGGTCTACCCCTCAACTATATATGAGTTTTAAGTGAGAGGACAAATTTATGCTAAACCACCTTCAAAAAGGACCAAGGTGTTATGTTGAGAGAAACCAAGGTAACACATTTAGCTGAGCGGAGCTAAGGAGTTCATTAACAAGAGTTTAAGACCTAGAACAACTAAGTCACAACCTCCATCTATGTCATCTGGATCCAACAGGATTTCATTCGATGAAGAAATTTAATTTTAAATCTATCTTCGGATGACAAGGTAGTCCACTAGGCTACGAAGGAGGAGTTAGCTCTACATACTCCAAATGAAGTTTGACTGTGTCACTCCTATCGACATGGGTTTAAGACAATGTCACTAAACATACTAACTAAGATGATAAGCCCATTCTTGGGCTCTTGTTTACTCAAACTAGGAGATTCCATCGAGTGCAAAGTTTAAGTTCATTCTACGGTTTTCAATGTCTTCTACGGTAAGGAGTATCACACATGAAAACAAGTTATGCTCGATATTGAACAAGGGTAGAGTGTTTCGATTTAATTCTCTTTATTACATTTACAAAGTATGAATGCACAAGATGACTCATTAATCATTTATTGAACACTAAATATGCACTACAAGATATTACTTCAAATTCATTTACCTTATATAAATATCAAACCTTTTTACCATGTGTACTATAAATCAAAATTGAACCTATGATTAAATGCACATTTCCTAGATGTCCTTGAAACTAACATCTCATACATATCAACAAATTATCAAATATAACCTTCTGTAACATGAGACTACATTATACATTTATTCATTTAACAATGAACTATATAAATTACAATGATAATTAATGAATTACACATCACCTTTTCATCGTCATTCTTTCATCCTACAAAACCACGTGAGCATGATATCAACGATAATTCACTGGCATGGCATCCACCCTAATCTAACATAATTATCATTTTTCAGTTTCCCATTTACATATGATAATAATTACAATTTGCAATCGAAATAAAAGGTTTAGAGACATGTATTCATTACATTTCATTTTACTTCATTTTGTAACCTAGGAGAGAGAAAAGAAGGAAGAGAGAGAAAAAACACCATTTTGTCAAAAGTTCTATTTCACACAAAAAGTTACACTATAGAGTTTTAAATAGTTATTTACATGTGTCAAAAGTTTCCACGGTGGTTTGGCAACCCGACGAGGGTCCCACAACTTTCTATTTTTACATTTTCTTACTAGCTACAAAAACGTTCAAAATGGGCTCGAGAGGCTAAGAAACCACTTCCAAAAGTTATCTTCCGATGAGAACACACACCACGATTAAATTTCTACGTGTCCCCATATATACCAAGAGTTCATAAAGAATCGATGGAATTGGGAAAAAGTGAATGGTTTACGTTTGGCGGCTAGTTTTCCGGGGCCACTGGTCGTAGTTGACCCAATTGCAAATGAACAAAAGTTAGCTCGAGGGCTCAGAAAACCACATCCAAAATTGACGTTTGATGGATGAGCACGCAACGAGAACTTCCTACAAATTTCCCTATATAAGGAGAATTCATCAGAGTCGATGGGACTGAGAACTAGAAAACCATTTTCAAACGGTGACAAGTTTTTGAAGCCACCAGTCCTAATTGGTCCAGTTTGACCTTGTCAAACTACTGACCGAGAGGCCTACAAAATGGCTTTGCCAAACTATCCAGAAAAGTGTTTTTCCCTAAACTGAATGTTCCATGCAATTTTCTAGTAAAACACTAGAGGTTTGCGAAGATGGAAATAATTTCTCTATCCAGGTTTCAAATGGCGGTTCAAAAAAAGCCAACTTTCTAGATTTAACAACTTTCTACTACTAAAAAACATGTAACAGGCTCCTATAAGAGCGTCAAAAAGATCACATATGTTCATTCGGTGAATCAATCCAAAGGTCAAGGTGACTCCTCACATAACAAGGTACACGAAATGAAGCTTAACATCTCATTTTCAGAGTTACGAAGGGTACTTAATGAGTCTCTGAAAAATGCAAAAATTAACTATTTAAACAGGGAGATGATCAACTTTATTACTGGGAAGTCAATTTCATCTGGTCGATAAAACAATATTGTAGCGATCTAGTTGGGTAGGAAGTTTTCTAAATCACCTCAGAATGAGGGTGGAAGTTCATGTTTTAATGCAAACGAGTTATTTTGACTTTGTGAGTTACGACACGACATTTCATTGTTTTGCAACGAGTTGATATAAACATTTAACTGTATTAAAATCCTAATATTTTAAAATTCTATTAAGTTGCAAATGAGAACTAAAGCATGAGAATTATGAGAGGTAAGGGAGATGAACCATGCCTGGAGGAATGGAGTTGGTCAAACCCGTAGGCTTTGGTTCAACATCTCACTTGGGCACTTCATCAACCAGTTCACGAGCCTCGATCTAACCTCCACAACATCACACAAACTTCCCGATCACTTGAAGTTTTCCAACAAAATAAGTTTCCCATTATGTTTTGAAAATTTTCTAGGGCCTGCACAAGGCTCCATTCTTGCACACAGGAGCTAAGAGAATGTTGGCAATGGACAAGAGGCTCTACACCTACGAGTGTAGTTGCTTGAAAGTTTCTAAAGCCTTTTAACAAATCCATTATGTGCATATCCTATAATCATGGCATTCCATGAGACAACATTTCTTTGAGGCATTCTATCAAACAGTTCACATGCCTTTTCAACAAATCCATTTTGTGCATTCCAAAGCTTCCATTTTTTGCAAATGTAAATGATTAGATTAGAAAATGTAAACCTGGGTTGGAGCCTATTTTTTGCACATGGTGAAACAATGTGCTTTTCGCGAGGAAATCCATGTCTTCTATACTACCGTGTGCAAATATTCCATGAGAAGTTGTCTCATTCTTTCATTTGGTCAAACACTACAAAATCATCAATGTCCCAAGAGATGCCCTTTCCCAAAAGCGCCACCGGGAAAAGAAAACATAGAGAATATGGTTGGAAATGGCTTCCTCCCTGTTGGATGACTACAAACCTTGAGAAAGGTGCAGCTAACAACTGAGGTGTTGAAATCTAGGGAAAAACACAGTTGGAAGGCCCAAAAAAAAGGGCATGTGTGGCTTTTTCTATGTATTCCCCTTGCCTTGGTTTTCAAAAACTATCCCACACGCCTACCAGGGGAACAACAGGCCAACAAACCACATTCTCTTTCAACACACTCTGCTCCACGCCAACACAATCTGCACATGCTGCAACCATGGCACTCCATGAGGTGACATCTGGTGAGGCATTTCTTTGAATAAGCATAAGGCGCCCATAAGCAAATGGATTTGTGTAGAAAAAACTGTGACCCAACATTACGTGAAGCCACGTTTCCTTCAGGCATTTAGGTGCACAGTTCACATGCCAAGCGCATGCTTTCACATTTATCCGAGCATTCAAATGCAAAGTGATCAAGTTAGAGATTTGTTTTATTGCATAGTGAAATGTGCATCTGTCTTGAGAGTAAACTACGTCCCTTCCATTTTGCCATCACTGCAAGTATCCATTTTCTTCTAACTTTACAACATGAGCCAGGGTTTGCATGGTCAGAGCCTCTGTATCTTGAATAAAGCGCTTGGATTATTCTACAAGGCAAATGGCTTGTCTGAACGTCTTGGATTCCCAAAACAAATGTCATTATTATTATGCAGGGAAGTTGACAGGTCTGTAACAGTGCCCCAAAATCTGACAACACTCCTTCCCCACTTCCACGTTCCACCAAATGCACTAAGCTTCCTTTTAAAAAATATATATATATATATATATATATTATTATTATAATTATTATCTGTCCATTTTGTTAGCACTACATAACTCAGGTGACAATCTTATTCTTAGACTATCTCCATGCAAAAATCACTCTGAATCCGATCCTCCAGAAATAGACAATACATGACACATGCACGTCTCTGCATCATTGGTGTGTTCTGCATGCTATTTTCTAAAAATAGATCTTCATGCTCAAAAATGGCTAAGTCTTGAATGTTGACTTGTCCTATGTGTGCATTTTCTTCTTGTCCCTTCGTGCCCTTGAACTTGACTAGTTTTCCCACACGTACTTCTTGTGTGAGTTTTGTCAAGTGTTCTCTGATCAACATTACCCCACACTAATCTCATTGTCACCCCGACAATGGGTATCTCCAAAAAAATAGTTGAATAGAAAGAATCAGAAAGAATTTGAATGAATAAAGAATGATTTTATGTGGCAGCCTCATCTGTCTCATCTTGAAGGATCAACTCTAGATACTCCTCTTTATTTCGGCCTCTAAGGCCTGCCACTTAGTGAGAGCCTTCTCTGCTTTCTCTGGAATGTCCACAATGATGGACTCAAGTTCATCCTTCACAATTTCCCCTTTTTCATTTCACAGACCAACATAATGCTGAAATTGCAGCCATTCTTCCCTCTAGTACATCCATTTTCTGTGCGATGAGTTTCCCAAGCTCATTTAATCTTTCCTTGTGTAGCTCTTGTGTTATTTCCAGGGCCTCACGCTTTTGTTTTACAATAATTAACCTCTCTCGCATGGCCCAAGGTATCATCCTTCATAACCTTTTGGACTTCATTATCTTCTTCCAGAGTATTTACCTTGATCAACGCCTCTGAGCTGTGCATATATTTAAGGAATGATCCACTTTTTTCAATTCTTCTTGAAACGCTTACAGCAATAGTCCCTCATAGGATGCAATCTTCCACATCACTAAAGCCTTTTCTCATTCTACCTCTTGTGCTAGATCCTTTGGCACTGGCATATGCAGAGGTTCATCTTCAAGCACTAGGTCTACTAAGGTACTTACATAGTGTATCACCGAAGGAAATGTCTTTGGTACCTTTGGTTCTAGGTATGGCCTAGCCTTCATAACAATATCACCAATTTCCTCTGTGAGGCTGATAAATACAACATTTTTCTTCTCCAAGTCTCTTTCTAGTTAGGCACACTATTTCCCCATCCTTATTTTTAATCTCTTACCTAAGCACCCTAATTATAGGTGGCCTTGTCCATATTTGCCTCTAGCCACTTCTATTGAGACTTTGACCAATGCATTACTCACCTGTTCATCTGACATGAATAGTAGGATTTACCGTCATCATATGTCTAGCTTGGGGTGCCTTCTTCATCCATCTTGACATGCATGAATCCTCACATACATCAAAGTCAGGCTCATCCATGTGGGTGTGCATTGACCATGATAGTTACTTTTCGAGTGCACATGGTTACCATATCCTCATCCATTAGCTCCCAGCTGAATAAATCCTTTTGTGCTATCATGCTCTAGAAGTGGGAGTGGAAAATATTTCCTGAGTCCTCAGCATATCCCATGAGTGGTGCACTATGTTCTCCACTCATTCTCTTTGTCCTTGGCCCTTTTGGAACTTGAGCTTCAAGGTTAGGAGTTTGCGTGTAGTATCCTGGGTAGTCTCATGTGTGGTTTCAGATGTTTCCTTCTCTCCTTCTTCTCCATCTTTCATCTCTTCATCTTTTGGCTCTTCTTCTTTCTCAAGTGGAGTAGGAGATCCTGGCGTGCTCTCCTCCGATCCTTTAGCCTCTTCATCTAACTTCAACTTCCTTCTCCTTTTTGGCTCAGTGGAATCCTTGTGTGGAGAGAGATGAGGTGATCTCCTTACCATTTGTGGGGTTCCACCTTGAGTCCTTGTGCATCTGAATACTTTCTTGAACATGTTCTCTCCCTGTTCTACCCCGTATCATCTTCTTCATCCTGCCCCTATGGTGGAGTAGTGGCACTTGTGATTCCTTCCTATCTGAAGGTTGCCTCCTTCTATGCTCCAAGCCACCACTATCTTCACGCTCTTCTTCTTCATCTTCTACATCAATGGTTTCTGTGGGCTTTGGCACTAGGTATGTTCTCCATTGTATGTTGACCCTTCATGCAGCCCTAGGGAGCATGAACTCATTCTCCACATACTTATTTTTTTCCATCTTGGGCTTCAACTGAAGGTATACTAGTGCTGCCCCAATATCTCCGATAGCTAGACTCATGGGATTTATGCTCAATACTTCTAAATGAGCCTCTCGATATACATGTTCTTCACCCTGGATACACATATTTCTTTCTCAAGGTGTGGTAGTCATAGTCTACCTTCTCTGCATTGAAGGCCAGGCAATGTGTGTCTGTGAATCTGTGGACTGATGTTTGAAAGTACCTCTATTGTGAAGGTGTAAGGAAATTTGCACCAAGGGCTCCAGGATCCATCTTTCATTGGGAAGTGTGATGTAGAAATGTTGATATACAAAAAACTGACTTGTTTCCCTATTACCAAAGGTAGGTCCTTCAGGATGCGCCACTCTTCTTCAAAGGCCATGTGGAGCCTGTCATACCATTTCTCCACTCTTTTCTTGACATCATCTATCATGGACCCTTTACATAGGTACTTGCTGAACCTTTCAGCTGGTGACTTATTCTCCATGGGGTATTCCCATATCTTCTCCTTTTCGTCCGTCTGGTACTCCAATCTCCATGAATACCAATGACAATAGAACAGCTCCAAAGCTGATTTTTCCTCCCATGTGCTTCCTCACTATCTGTTCTGCAATGTAGCCTACAATATTGTAGACTACTCCTTCTAACATCCACTTCACAACATGCAACCACATGGTGTTCACCTATGACCACCTCTCCTGGTCATTCAACTTTGTAACAAGATGTGTTGTTGCTTGTACATAATCGAACAATTCTTTAGTTTATCAATGTCCATACCATGTGGACCCTTCAAGTATCCCAACTCCTTCCTGGTTTCTAGAATCATGGCCTTATCTATTAGGTTAGTCTTTATATCCTCTCATGTGGCCTTCAAACCTGTCACTGTGGAGATCAACGCGGATGAGATTCTGACTCTACGTCCTGCAAAGTAGAAAAATTCCTCATGTACATGAGCCATTGGTATAAAGGCTCATACTTCCCAAAATATGGAAGCTCATATAATTGGTAGACTCCAATTATTTTCAAAAGTTTCTCTCCTACATCATCATAAACCGGCATGTCATCTATCATGCATTTGTTTGTCTTCATGTTGAGTAGGGCATCGAAGTTCCTTTTTTTTCTCTATGGTCCTATGGTTATACTCACTCACTTTTCTTTTTCTTATATGTAAATCCCACTCCTGGCCAACTATGATGCCCTCTGGATATTACATTTATGAAAAATTACTTTCAGGTGCCATCTCTTCCTCCTCTACAACTACCTTCTTCTTCCCCTTTGTTCCCACTGCAGCTACTTTCTTGGGTGCCATTTTTACCTTGCAATCCTTCTATAGACACTTGCCTCTTCAACTCTATAATGCCCGACTCAAACCCTAGCTTGAGTTAGCATGCCCTAGGTGAAATCACATGCCCTAGCTCCTCTCTGATCATCCTTTCTTCACTCAAACCCTTCACCACCGGGGACACAAGCTTCTTCTACGCACATCTATCTTGTCACATCTAGTTTCACACCCTTCGCACCTCAAATCGATTACTCAACTCTTTGCACTTAGCTCTTTCTCAAATACTCTTAATCACAATGGTAAAAATGAACTCACATCCCATCCTTATATAGATTTTCAAATTTTGATGCATTTATTGCTTCTCCACCTACCAAATATCCTCTCATTTATTGACCAAATTTTTTCTTTCCACGTGGTACATATTCGCCCCCAGCTATAACCTTCTAGCATGCCTTCCTACCCTCTGGTCACAGACTTCTCTTGTATGCCCATGTGCCCGAGTACCTCATCACTATACCTTATCCTGGTAGTTATCATGGCCTCTACTTACCTCACATTATATTGTTCCTTCATTCATCTCCATCCTTGGTCACTTTTGAGAAGCAATCTTTTTACTTTGACAAACACCCATAGCAGCTTATTCCTTTCCACCTTTCAGTTCCAGTAGTCCTATGTACCTTGATATCAATAACCACACCCCACACTAAAAGTATGTGCAGTCTACTACACATCAACATGCTCCATATTGTAGTTAGCTTCATGCACACAAGCACGCTTATTACACAAGAACAAAAACTAAAGTGACAAAGCATAGTGACAATGAAGGAAATACATTAAGGAAATACATAATGGAAACCTAATCTAATTGGAAATACTACCTTATTACAAACACCAAGAAGACTTATTTATAGTAGGGCTTCAACCTACTCCCATTAAAGTAACCGGTAGCCATGTTTCCATCTAGTGCTTCTAACTGAAAGCACTTGTTTCAAGGATGTAAGTAATAACATACGACCCTAACCAATGTACCTTAAGTTTTCCTAGATGGTGCAAGAACTTAGAGTCATAGAGAAGTACCATTTGTCCAATCTCAAACTTCTTATCCCTTATGTTTCTGTCATGCCATGCTTTTTACCTGGCCTTTTCCTACTTCTGACTCCATCGTGCTATGGCTCATCACTCATCCAGTTGAATCATCTTCTCAATACGCTCTTCTAAAGCCTACTCATCATCTAGACCTCTAGCATGCACAATGCACAAAGAAGGTAACATAAATTCTATAGGAGAATGAATTCTACACCAAACACCAATTGAAATGGTGTGGCTTTGTTCAATCTCTTATAAGTTGTTCTATATGCCCAAAGAATAGCTGACACTTTATCATCCCAATCCTTTCTTCCAACATCACAAATTTTTTTCAATGTCTGGCTCAAAATCTTGTTGAAAGCCTCAACAGTTCCATTTTCCTAAGGATGATAGGGTGTAGTCTTATGGTGTGCAACCATAAACTCATCTAATAGGATCCTGATTGTCTCATTCAAAAAGTGTGTACCCCTATCACTTTTCAAGCTTAAAGGACATCCATATCTTGTAAGAACATTCTCCCATAGAAACCTAGCTGTTGTAGCCATTGTATAGTCCTTCATAGGTGTTGCTTCTAGCCCACCTTGTGAGATAATTTGTACAAGTAATGATATAGCGTGACCCAGTCCTACATGCGTGGATGGCAAAATAGGTCCTACAAAATCGATGGCCCATTTCTCAAATGGTTCGGCACTAGTAATAGGTCTCAAAGGCATCTCATCTCTTTGCCCTAGTTTACCTAGACATGCTGACAATGGTCACACACTTTGCAATATACTTTACAATCTTTATACAATGTCTCCCACCATAATCCAACAAGTAGGATCTTTCGGGCAGTTACATCACCTACATAGTGGCCTCCTGCAATACCACCATGTGCCTCCTCCATTATATCCTTGTGCTCATGCTCTAATACACAATGGTGTAATACTTCATCTCTTCCTAACTTGTAGAGGTCACCACTGATTAACATAAATGGTGTCGTGCGTATAGCAAGTTGTTTCTTTTCTAATGCCTTCATTCCTTCTAGTGCCACACCAGTCCATAGAAAGACAACAATGTCTTCTAATTCTGATGGTGCACATGTTGTAACCTATATAACTATGTGCATCTGGCATGGTTTCTTCAATTGTTTGTGCTTCTTCTCCTGAGTGAATTCTAGACAAGTGGTCTAGTCCAGAGTTACTTTTCCTGGCTTCACCACAACTGTGAAGTCAAACTCTTGAAATAGGAGTACCCATCTACATATGTGCCCTTGTAAGATGGGTTTGTTCACCAAATACTTCAATGCCATGTGATCTATATAAAACACAAAATGGTGTTGCTAACAAGTACTATCAAAACTTGTGCAATGCATAGATCATTACAAAGCTTCACGCTCTATAGTTGTATAATTATGTTCAGCAGAGTCAGCTTCCTACTAGCAAAAAAATTGGATGATCTACAATACCTTCACTAGGTTGAGCTAACACAACACCAATGGCCATGCCAGAGGCATCCACATGCACATGAAATGGTTTATCCCATGAGGGAAAGCACAAAATGGGCATGGTAGTAAGTTTCACCTTTAATATCTCAAACATGCACTTGTTGTGGTTCTCCCCAATAAAATGTACCTTTTCCTTTTAGTAACTCTTCCAAGGGTGCAACAAATTTGGCATACCCTTTGATGAACTTCCGATAATATCCTGTGTGACCCAAAAATCCACGCACCTCACTTTGACTGGTAGGTGCTTCCAGGCCTAGAATGACTGCAACCTTAGCTGATCAACCAACAAACCTTCCTTGCAGATTATATGTCCTAAAATATTCCAAAAGGTGTAAAAATATGCACTTCTTGATGTTCAAAGAGATACTCAATTGTCTGCATCATTCAAACATTAAGCGTGCAGATTGTCACAATGATCTTTCACAAGCCCATATATTGTCCAATCATCTAGATAAACCTGTAAGAAGTTGTGAATAAAATATTTGAATGCCTAAACAACTATCCATGAGAATACAAGTGCATTTTTTTCAGTCCAAAAGGCATCACAATATAGGAAAAACTACCCCATTCAGTAGTAAAAGTTGTCTTTTCTTGATCCTCCTGAGCAATCCTAACCTGATGATACCTAAAACCCATCTATGAATGAATATATTTTGCACCCTGCCACTCCTTCCAATATTTCCTCAATGAATGGTGTAGGAAAAGGGTCTATGACACATGCAACATTCAACTCCTTATAATCTACATAGATTCAATCCTACCATCCTTCTTGATACTTATCACCATAGGACTAACCCATTCTGACTCATCCAAGGGTCGAATAATCCCATATTTCAGCATCTTATCAATCTCTTCCTTCACCTTTTCATGTAAATTGGGATTCATTCTATAAGGTCACTTTCTAACTGGGTGTGCACCATCCTTAAGCTTTATCTTCATTTCCCCAAGTGATTCATGCACACCTTTAAGTTCATGATACCCTCGAGGGAATAAGTCTTGATAATCCCTAAGTAACTCAATGATCTTTTCCACTTCCGATTCTGACCAATAGTCTCCAATTATGACCTCCTTTGGCTCAGCCTCCAAACCTATATTCACCTTCTTTGTCTTCATGGGTTCATGATAGGCATGCATGTATCCTTGTCTGCATTGTCCAAGACCTCACACACCCCTTGTGAATGTTCAATATCCAGGTTCTCAACTTCCTCATCATCCACTATGTAAACCATCTTTCCTTTCTCTTTCTCAAGGCAAGCACATTCAAGTAGTATGGAGTCCATTTCTTCTTCCTTTTCAAAATGCACTCCGACTCTATCTCACCAAATATTTCCTAAATAAGCTCTTTTTCCTTTGCACTATCTCCCATAGTTAAGCGCTTGAAAATTTTAATGCTTCTTCTACTGGAGGTTTAGTCAAGAAGTAGTCAAAGGTCTGGATCATTCCTATGCAGTCAAATTCTACCAATTCCCAAGTCTCTCGATGTAGTTTATGCATATATATACTGTGGCACGTGCGCATCCTTGTAGAGTAGAATACAATCTATGCACCCAGAGTGAAGGTGGTAATGCTTCTTGTCCCACTATCCAGAGTCTCTCACACTTTGCTGAATGTGATGTTGAACAAGTTGATCACCATTATAAGTGCAGATCTATGTAGGTGCATTGCTCCTTAAAAACCTAGTAGATAGGGTGATTCCAATCTCCTCCCATTCTATAAGATTATCTCTATGGACTACCCACCAGCAACGCATTGTGTCCCACAAGGTATACACTAACATATCTCTTCTCTTAATTTGATCTGTCCACTGTGCTTCCATGGCTTTCAAAAATATAGGAAGATCTTCTACCCCAGTATACCAAGGTACTGCACTACCTATCCATCGAACAGAATGAAGTCCATTCTTGCACGCAACCACTTTTTACCTCATGCCCTACTAGTTCATATGTACCATGAGCCCAATTTTCACAAGAAATACTCATAGTATCACTAATAGAATGAGAATCTTCCCACTGTAGGATGCCTTCCTTTGATGGCTCATTGACCTCTAGGTCTTGAATAACATGTACATAGATTTTGTTTAAGTCCTCCTCACTTAGAGGCTCAACATATGGTGTAGACTTCCCATCTGTCAAAGGTATTACAACCCTTTCCTCCTTGTTCTCAAAGCTGATATACCCCTTATTGAATCTCAAGTCAACATTATTCACATAACACCAAGGGCATCCAAGCAAGGCTGGAAAACTGTCTACTTCATCGCAAGTGCTAATACCTCAAAATCCCCAGTGAACTTGGCCCCTTGTATGGTTATAGATGCATCCTTCAAAACTCCTATGGGAGTGGCCTTAGTCCAGTTTTCCATAAACAACACATTAGATGATGGCTGCAATGGAGGCCTCCCCATTTGTACCCATGCATCTAATGTAAGCACATTCACTTCCACACCTGTATCAATCAATATGTTTCTCAACAACCATCCATCCATAACAACATTCAAAGTAATTTCCTTGTCATAGTCAATGCTATCAGGGGGAAGATTTGCATGTAGGATTTTTCATTCATTCTCAGTTTTGTGCATGGGGGTATTCCCCTTCAACCAATTTCCTAGCAATGGAATAATATTCTCCTGGTGCAACATTTTACAAACCTCTCTGATGTCATCAATATCAAGAGGGGAATTTTTCTACTTCTTTCTTCTGCTCCATCTTCCTTGAATGCTCCTTTAAACATTGTATCTCACCTTGAAGATTCCTGAGGACCTCCATGGTCTCTTGATAGACTTCCTTCTGATGAGTAGGATCTGGGTACCTTGCATGCAAAACCTCCTCCTTGGTGATCGTAGGCTTCTGGTGCAATGCCTCTCTTACGCGCACCACTTCAACTCATGTAGTAATCTTCACTTGTTAATGCCTCAGTCCTAGGTGCTATCTTGGGCATCCACTTGATCTTCTACCACATGCTAGATTCTAACCATCCTAGCACCTTTGTTTTTTCTTTTTATGTTTCTTACTCAGATGCTCATATAAGTTCGGGAACTCTTCATAGCTATGGTTCTTTCCATAGAAAAAGAACATGCAATATTCTGGGACATTCACACCTATAGTGGTCAGGAGATCCACACGTATAACATGTTCCATGAGGGAACTCACCTCTTCCTCCATCCACCCTCATCCTCCATATCCACCATGATATCCACGTCCTCTTCCATGACCTCCTTCAAAATGCCCCTCATTCCTGTCATAGTGCGTTTGATTATGATCTCGATCTTGGTGCTCATTCTTACCCTTAGAATTATCCATTACGCTTGTCTATCATACCCCAATGTCTATAGCATCCTGGATCTGACCAATCAACCTACAATATTTAGTATCATGGGTCGTGGACTAGAAAATTTTATAGTAACAAGATACATTCTTCCTTATCACGCTATAACAAAGGACAATGACTAGCATCATGATTCAAATGACAAATCTCATAGTCCAACAATAATGAGCGTATAGATCTATGAGGGAAACTATCCTTGGTGTGACCTTCCACTTCACAATCTATACACCAAATCCTTGAGCACGTTTCATGGGCTGAATTTTCTGATAACTTCTCTAACTATTTTTCCATAGCTGCAATTTGTGCCTCTAAGAATGGACTAACACCGTTCCTCCCAACTACCTCAGCATGAAAAGCAAAGCTTACTTCCAATGCTTCACATGGATCAGTGTATGTCTTATGTGATAGTGCTCTTCTGAATGGTGTAATCAATCCACCAACGAACCATTGTGCATGTTGGCTTGCGTGAATATCATAAGAAAGCTTAGATAGGAGTGTTTTAAAATGGGCATCATACTCACGTACACTCTCAGTAGTGCCTTGCTTGATATCCTTGAGTGCACTTATACTCTTCTGCTCAAATTATGGGATATAGAACTCTTTCAAGAAAGCATCCTTCAATGTTACATAATCCACACAAGTTTGATCAGGGTCAAACTTCCTATACCAACTATGTGCATGTCCTTGTAATGTAGTAGCAAATTGACTTTCCTTGCACTCAAAAGCCATGATCCCTTTCACATGCCACAATATTTCACACATGTGCACATGCTCAAGCAGCATCCTCTATGCCTCTATACTCCAGAAGATGAAGAGACATCTCCATATAAATATTTTGGGGTTGGTGCGACCTTGCCCACCTAATCCAGAACCTCCCATGTGTTTCCCCTACCTCCAGAACCACCAGATCCACCGGAACTAGAACCACCTATACCTCCTATCCTCCACCTATAGCTGGAATAGGACCTATAGATGTACTCCCCTATGCTCCAAATAGTAGTACTATACTAAACCCCTATAGTCTGTGTGGTAGTTCCACTTCCAGAGGTGAATCCAACATTCTGGCACGCTTACATTCTATGTGTGATGATGCAGCCTAAAAATGTTCCTCCAAATAACATTGAAGTCATCTATCCTACCATTGATGTACTTTCTCTCTGACTTACTCCGAGTTCTCCTATTTCCCAAATTCACT
The DNA here is from genome assembly GCA_018340775.1 of Taxus wallichiana var. yunnanensis. Classification (NCBI taxonomy): domain Eukaryota; kingdom Viridiplantae; phylum Streptophyta; class Pinopsida; order Cupressales; family Taxaceae; genus Taxus; species Taxus wallichiana. The sequence continues at coordinate 836,443,867 of CM031240.1, forward strand.
TGCTTGATTACTTATCATACTAGATACTGGAAAACCAAGCACAAGGGCTAGGTCACCAGGTGGATTAAGATGCGTGCCCGTGGCCCAGGTAGTCTCTGCTAGCACACTTCTATGTGAGGCCAAGGGGGATCCTTGTCATGCTTTCCAAGATGGGGAGTTCCTGATGCTTTGGCTCCACATCTTCTACGTGAGCTTCAAATCCTTCACAAGCCATCTCTCTCCTCAATGCACCATACTTTCTGTAATGGTACATTGCTTCTCTATCTCCCTCTCGTGCCTCATTATACTTAAGCCACCTCTCCTCTCTCTTCCTTCTACCACTAGGTCTTCCCATCTTTCACCAAACCTATTCCTTCCCTCGTGCATGGTGAGGTTTAGTTAGCCATCGGTTTACTCTCCAGGTTCAAAGTTACCATCAAGATCTTGATCGCCAATGGAATACTTTGTAGATATGTTCCTCTAGGATACCATAAAAACTGGAATTCAACTACCTCTAGGAAAGAATACATCGAAATTGAATATTCTAGAATATAACTATTTAGAACACCATGAAACCATGTATCCACAATGCGAGTCCAGATCAGATCAACATCATAAAGGGCCTGAAATTCTTCTTGTGTCCAGACAAGTGTGTGATACCTCCAATTCCACTTAGATGCATAAGCAATCAGCCACTCGTATAATTCTACTGGAAAGATGGTGAAAAATCTCTCATATAAACTATCATACATGTTCTGTTCCACCCATACACATGTGTTAAACTCAGATCCATGGTACTTGAACCATTGTGTATATTCTTCCTCCAGATCATGTATCCACTCTCAATACTTGCTAGAGTTAACCAATATGTCTTCATCGTGAACCATCCTGAAAACAACTGAAAAAGAGGTCCCTGGCAACGGAACCAATGATGTAGCCTAGAATTCACTAGATAACACCCTAGATGCACTTGGCACATCACTCAACCTAGACTGAGCACTCACCCAAAGTGCACAAAGGTACCAAGTCCCTCTTTAGGTTTTTGTATAGCAGAATGTTAACATGATGAAGACTTAAAGCATATAGATCCATAACTAATACATCATTATACAATGCATGACAAATCTAGATCTAGGAAAGAATAGGTTTAAACAATAATCATGATAGAAATAAGAACATGCACTACCCAATTACACACAGAATGACACTTAGGTTCAGTCAATATCTTCCATCTCTTAATTATCACAATAACACAAAAGCTTCTTACAATACTAGAAATCTATGCCGATGCGTGCATGGATCTGATATGGTAATCCAAAAACATGCACACTATGTTATCTATCTCTCTATATCCATCATCTCTCTATATCCATCTCTCCTACCAGTAATTCACTACATATATATAGGGTGGGGACTTTCCCTTCACCACTTATCTATTCCAAAAATAGGCCGCATGCTATTAATAGCCACACGCCATTTTCATGCATAGCCACACATGCAAGTGTGCTATCTATAGACTATTGATAGTTAACTGAGGTGAAAATCCTATTCTTAGACTATCTCCATGCAAAAGCACTCTAAATCTGATCCTCCAAAAATAGATAATGCATGGCATGCACGTCTCTGCATCGTTGGTGTGTTCTAGCATGCTATCTTCTAAAAATATATCTTCATGCTCAAAAAAATCTAAGTCCGAATGATGACTTGTCATGCATGAGTGTGTTCTTCATGTCCCTTCACACCCTTGAACCTAGCCTATTTTCCCACATGGACTTCTTGTGTGAGTTATGTCAAGTGTTCTTTGATCAACGAGATGGATTCATATGAAAGAAATTTTTTGGATGAGGATGATGTGTATTGTGATGGTACTAACATTTGTGTGAGAGGGTGAGAATATGTAGGTATCAGTTGGAATAATGTGGAAGAGGCTACAAAATATGGTGCTTGTTGTGGGATACTCTATTTTGGAATGTTTTGTAAAGGTATAGAATGTGGTACAAAAATTAGTGGTTGAGAGGGTTGGGGTATCTATTACGAAATAGGATGTGTACTAGCAATGCCACTAGTATTAATCATTGGTGTTGTTTTGGGAATAGACATGGTAATGTTTTGGATGGGGGTTGTACTCTGTTGAGATGGCACAAAAGTAGAAGGGGAAACCGAACTCAACGAACATTTTGATACTTGTGAAGAGTTTGAGAGAGTCGATGTGGAAGCAATGGTACTATTTGGATGGGTCTGTACATCCTATAGAAGGACTTGGTGAAGAAGTAATTTGTTTAGCGGATATGTTTTGTGATGAGTTCATGTGAAGATCATAGATAGGTGTTGAGGAAACATCAGATGCTTCGGGTTGACTAGAAAAAGGTTAATCATTCAATCTGTCAAATGGATTAGTAGAGTTAGTAATGTTCTGGGACTGGCTAATGTTCGGTTGTTTGGATTGAATTGAATTTTAAGGAAACAATTGTTGTACAACACGTTCTTGGTTATGATCAATTAGTTATGTAATAGTGGGTGAAGGGTTATGAGTATACACAATGGATTGCGGTGTGAATGGTTGCATTTGGAAATTTCTTATTGCTAGGTAGGAATTGAGAGTAATAAGATTCAATTATAACATCTCTTCAAAAATAGGATCACCCTTAATGTATAATGGGAGCTCAGATGTTGTGGGAGAAAAAGAATATTTTGATTCTAGTGTATGGGAAATTTGTCCATGATATTGTTGTGGAGAGTGAAAATATTGTTTTCATGTTTCATTGTTATAACCAGTCCTTAATTCATTCCAATTTTGTGCATCAGAAAAGGGATTGGATGTGTTTGTTTGATAAAGTAATGCTTATGGTTGTATAGGTGAGGAAAATGTTTTGGGAAGTGAAGTAGTGTAAAATGAAGCTTGTTTTTGAAATGCAAATGATGATATAGACATGTTTTTAGAAAGTTGGTTACGTGCTTGTTGTCTAGTGAGTACCATAATAAGAAAATACACACATAACACTTAGAAAAATGAATGAAAACTAGATGGGTAGATTTATAAATAGTGAACAAAAGTGAACAGAGTATTGATTTGTATTTATATTGCTTGATTATGAAAAGTGAAATGTGTAAAATTGGGTCACGAGTGTCCTAAGAAATGGATATCTGAGGCTAGTTTCGGGCGTGTTTAAGGGCGGAGTCCTCAATATACCAAAAGGTACGTGAGGCCAAACTTTGTATTGCTACTAGTGCAGGCATGTATATTCAGGGCTACCCCCTCGCTTCACTTCTTGGTCCCACGGTGATAAGGGAGTTAGGTTCTGAGCCAAAATATACCAACAGGTGAGTGTTTATACTCAGCCAAAACACTAAGTAGGTTTCCCTATTGGGTGATGAAATCACAATCAATTTCACCTAGGTAAGAAGTTTTTGAATGCATTTTTCTGATTTTGTATGTGGTTTGGTTGTGTTTTAGGGAGGAGTAAGTGAATGCAACCAATTTTACCTCCTAATTAGATTATGTGAAGCAATAAGAATGCAATTGTTTATTTTAAGATTCCAAAATGAAAAGTTGGTTTCGATGAAGATAGACAAACAAGAATGCAAAATAGGAAGTTAAATGGAGGGTTTTTAGAACTTACCATGAGAACATTTTTTTCAATTTAAATTTAATTTTAGTAAATTTCCAAAATATTTTCTTGGTGAAGCCCAAACGTACATTTCCAGAGAGAAAAATCTACTTTGTAATCTAATTAGAAGCAAAAAGAAACAAAAAATAAGACACTGCAGCTGATAATGATATGTTAGAAAAAAAAATGAATCGTTAGCGATAAGGACAATCGTGGGTGATTAAGAAAATCACTAGCGATTAGAAGTCGATGAAAACAATAATTATATTAATAATAAAATGAGAAAATTAACAGGGGTTCGAGTCCCATTGGGTGTGCCAGAATCTCCAACATGGTTTTACCTTTGGTTTCTTGATTGTTTCAAGGGGTAGTAACCAAGCTTGAATTCAGTGTGGCGGGTTTCTAGGATACCCATGATTTTTTATTGTGTATGTTTATGCACCGTTTAAAACAATGGATCAAATATTCTTTACCTGTAACAAGCCTACAAATCATGCTTTTATTAATGTTTATGATTGTGCTACAAAATGATAAGATGGAATTATGATTATCACTTATTTAGATTAGATACATATAGCTAACATTAGTCATCATTTAAATCCATAATTCAAAATCCTGGTCTATGTAGAGGTTTTCAGACACATTAGATGCTACTTTTGAGTCAATTATCTCTTCCTCTTCCTCAGTAAGGTCAGAATCAGGGATGGATATGTAGTCCTCAATAAAGAAGCTAGAATCCACCTCCTAGGTGTCATAAAGGTGATAAAATGTTGTGTCAGTGCTAGATATGCTGATGTGACTGTGGGTGTCAAACTCAAGTGGTGTGGTAGTCCTCATCTAAGAGCTCTAGGCCAGTCTCGTAGTGACACTCATATTGAACAAGGTCCTCTTGAAGTCTCAAAGATTCATCATATGCGTCAACAAAAACTTTGGTAGCTTCTCAGATACATTGAGTGGAGGTAAATCTAGCCTCTAGGCAATCAAATGGGGCTTCCTGGATTGCACAAAGTTCAAGATCATGGAGTAACTCATATTGCTCCAAGTAAAGAAGATGGCAAATGACGGGGAAGGAATCATAGTGGGAAGATTAGTACCACCTAATTCCATCTGAAAACATCATGCTAGACAAAATATTAGTAGATAACAAGACAAAGCTAGACATTTTTAGTCAGATTATGTAGAAATTGTGAAGAAAGCATAAAACACAATAATCACTGGTGATTAGGGAAATTGCTAGCGATTTCTGCTAATCCTAACACTCCACTAAAAAAAAAGCTAAATAATTGATTAAGCTATGGAATTAAATCTCTAGCAATATAAATGATATCTAAATGGGAGTTTACCTGCATTCAGTACCTAAAATAATCAATATATACATATTACCTTTGCGTAATAAACTTACTTGGTGAATGGACGGAAGAAGATGAATAAATGGTAAAAGGAGAGTGATTTGACGATGAAATGATGTTTTTTGAGCTGCGTAAAATTAGCAAGAGTTGATGTAAAATAATTGGATGTTTGATTCGTTGGAACCGAGGCAAAATGCAATTACAAAGCATGAGAATGTGTTGTTAAAATCCTGTTAATATGCATATTTATAGATCATTGGCGATCGGGAAAATCGATGGAAATTGCAGAAGATCTTAGTTTAGTTAACAAAACAAGTGATTTTCTTCCTTTTAAAACAAGATATGATAACTTAGAAGTTGTTAAGGTTGTGGAGCGGGTAAAAATCATGAACAAACTAGGGAGGTTAGATTTTTGGAAAGATTTAGAAAGTGATTTTGGAAGGTGAGTTGGTTAGGAATAGGTTAGTGATTTTTGGAAGGTAGTTTTAGAGGCGGTTAGGTGGTTAAATGAGGTGTCATAGTGAGGTGTAAGGGGGAATAGCTAACTTATTTAATTAATTAAATAAATAATTGATCTAGAATTTAGAGATGTGTGAGGTACGTGTGGTGAAAATTAATTAAATATGATCGAAAGGCTGAAGTATCGTGAATATGTCACTTTTGGTCGTGAATGTTCCCGATCCGAGGGATGCAAAGTTTTTTTGTCTAAAAATTCACCTGAAATTTCTAAACCAGAGTCACGTAAACCTATGAATTTTCTAACCAAATTCAATATAATTTGCATCCTTCTGACCATGAAGTAGAAGAAATCCTCATGCATGTGTGACATCAACCATTGGTATAAGTAGTTGGGCTTTCCAAAGAATGACAGCTCATAAAGTTGCATAACTCTGACGCTTTCTAATAATTTGTGTACCAAATTTTCGAAAACCTTATTCCCATCTATCATCCTCCTATTAGTCTTCTCAATGGTCTTTGTATTGATATCTTTGATGGTTTTCTCAGTCTTGTGATTAAATTCACTAATCTTGCATTGGATTAATTTTGACGTCCACGGCCTCCCTTTGATCACCTCTTTTGGATATTACATCTTGACTAGCCACTCCTGTGATGCTTCCTCAGTATCCCTCTCAATAACTGGAGCTCACCTTGGTGCTATTTTCTCTTCTTAATTAACAGATATGCTATGCAAACTGTAACCTTTCCACTTCCTTACCCTTGCATACCTCAAATTCAAATCAAACCCTTTGATTCCTTGTGTCCTAGCTGCAAGTATGCCTCCGTGAAACCCTAACTGTGTGAACCTTTCTTCCTCATGCACCTGAAAAAATAAAACACACATACACATGAAGTTCTGTCAGTGTCATGTGTCATTAGTTCACCTAGTTCACTCGTCAATAGCTCATTCTTCACAGTAATCACTTTGTCACACTCTTTAATCGTGATATATCGAAGGATGCAAGGTAACAATAATGTTGCAATCACCCTCTTTATATCTTATTTCAAATTTTCCAGCATTAATTGATCCTCAACCACCACCATATGCAACATTAATTCTACCTCCTCACTCTTCCACATGTTATGCCATATCCTTCCATTCCTAAAACTTTCGTGTCTCAATCATAACCTTGTGGCGCACTCACTACTTTCTCGGCTACAAATTCCCTTATTTGTTCTCCCCTAGTGCCGAATTACCTATCCAATGTGCCTCATACCAAGTAGTTTAAAATGTCCTAGCCTACTTCATGTTATACTGAGCATCTATCCCTCTATGTGTGGTCTTCAATCCGAGTAACTTTCTTGTAATTTCTTCTACAAAACTATCTTCACTCTAATCTCCTTTAATTTTATACTGCACACCAATATATAACAAGGCAGTAATCACTTCTAGAGCCAGCCCACACTAAAATTAAAAGTGGTCCTTTGTGCATGAATTCAATAGATAGTAATCAGCTTATGGTGTGCTAGCACTCTTATTATAACAAAAAACTGAACTAAATTAACAAAGCATTGCGACATGAAAGAAACACATATAAAGGGAATGCATTAAAATAAATATAATCTAAGTGGAAATATTGACTTATTACAAACAACAAGAATACTTACATATAGTAGGGCTTCATCCTAATCCTTTTGAAGTAACTAGATAACCGAGTTACATCTAGTGCCAACTAATACACTTGGAACTTTTCAGGGTGGCGAAAAACTTTGAATCATATAGAAGAACCATTTGTCCAACTTTAATCTTCTTATTCTTGATATGCCTATCATGTCATGTCTTCTTCCTGATATTTTATGTCCTTTAAATCCACCGATAAATGGCATGCCTCTCATCCAATTACATTAGTTTATCAATGCGCTCTTCAAGTTCTTTCTCATCATCTAGTCCTTCATGCATGCACAATACACAGATATGGTAACATGAATTCCACTAGTAAAATAGCCTCCACACCAAACACCAATTGAAAGGGTGTGGCTTTGTTCAATCTCTTATAAATTTTTCTATATGCCCAAAGTACAACAGAGACTTTATTGTCCCAGTATTTTCTCCCAAAGTCACATATCTTTGTCAATGTATGTCCCAATATATTGTTGAAAGCCTCAACAATCCCATTGGCCTCTTGATGATAGGGGTTATCTTGTGATGTGCCACCATAAACTCAGCCAATAATATCTTAATGGTATCAGTCAAAAAGTGTGTGCCACTATCACTTGTCAAAATCAATGGACATCCATATCTGCTAATAATACTTTCCCATAAACAACTTGTAGTTGTAGTTTCCATGCAATGAACATGCACATGAAATGACTTATCCTGGGAAGGAAAGCATAGTATGGGTGTAGAAGTAAGTATTTCCTTCAACATATCAAATGTTATTTTCTATGGACCATCCCAATGAAACTTCCCTTTACTCTTTAACAATTCTTCCAAGGGTGCAGCGATCTCATCATACCCCTTAATGAACTTCCTGTAATAACCTCTATGCCTCAATAATCCATGTAACTCACTCTAATTGGTAGGATTATCCAAGCCCAAAATAATTGTAACCTTAACAAGATCTACCAACAAGCCTTCCTTACAAATAATGTGTCCCAGTAAAGTTCCAAAGGGTGTAGTGAAGATACACTTATTAATATTTAAGGCAATACTCAACTACCTACATCTCTCAAATGCAATTTTTGAATTGTCATAGTGATCCTTTACCAACCTATATATACAGTATAATCATCCAAATAAACTTGAATTTTTTTGTATAAAGTCTTAAAATGATTGTACGATAATGCACGAAAAGAATATAGGCACATTCTTCAACTCAAAGGGCATAACTATATATGAAAAACTTCCCACACATAGTGGTGAAGGTTGTCTTTTCTTTCACTATGTGCACTTGATGATAACCAAAGAATCCATCGGTGAAAGAGTAAATACCGCACCCTATGATGCCTTCTAATATCTCTTCAGTAAAAGGTGTACGAAAAGGTTCTATGACACAAGCAACATTCAATTACCTATAGTCCACACATATCCTTATCCTACCATCCTTCTTTAGGCTAATCACCATAGGGCTAACCCACTCTGATTCCTTAATGGGCTCAATAATTCTAGACTTCAACATCTTGTCAATCTCTTCCTTTACCTTGACACACAGATTAGGATTCATCATGTAAGGTATCTTCCTAACTTGGAGTGCACCTTCCTTTAACTTGATCCACATCTCACCTAAAGATGGATGCACTCACTTAAACTCATGATATCCCTATGGGAATAAATCCTAGAAGTCACATTTTAGCTCAATAATATTTTCCACCTCTTGTTCATACCAATAGTCGCTAATAATGGCTTCCTTAGGTTATGCATCTATCCAAATGTTAACCTTCTTCATTTTCATAGGCTCATGTATACATGTGCCTTCTCATTAGCACTATCCAAGACCTCGCACATCCCTGTAGTGTGGTCAACATCCAAATTCTCCACTTCTTTATCATCAATCATATAGACTAGTTTACCATTCTTTTTCTATAACCAGGAAACCCCAGTTGTTCTTCTTCTATCTCCTCTTCATCAAAGCATGCCTCCAAGTCTAACTCTCCAAACATATTTGATGGGATTTATTCATCCTTTGCACTATCCCCCATCGTAAGGAATTTTATAATCTTTAATTCTTCATTCACTAGAGGTGTATTAGAAAAATAGTCAAAGGTCTGAATCATACTTGAAGTCATCTCCTACCAATTAATTGTTTTTGTGTTAATTCTACATGAACATACCATGTGCGTGTACAACTACCAAGAGTGGCATAAAACTTATGTACCCAAAGTGATGGCGGAAAGGCCTCCTACCCCTCTGTCTAGATTCTCTCACACTTTTGAACGTGATGCGAAGCAGAATCCTTCCCATGAAATTCACAAATTTTTGAAGGTACATTGCTCCTAAGAAACCTAGTAGAGAAGAAAATTATCACTTCTCACCACTCCAAAAGGTTATCTCTATGTGTATTCCACTAACATGTAGTTATTTTGTGTAGGGTAAAAATCAACAAATTTCTTTGGTCACCCTCATCCATCCACCGAGCTTCCATGGCATGCAAAAATATGTTGGGGTTTCTTTAACTAGTATACCAGGGTACTTGGTTGTGACTCAAACGCCGAATGATGTGTGGCCTGATCACGCATGTAACATTATTCTTGATCTCTCACTCAACCATTTCATATGTCCCATGCACCTAGTTATCACAGGTATTATTGATTGTATCACTTATAGACTAAGCATCATCCCATTGAATAATATATTATTTTGATGGTTCAATTACTTTAGGATCTCTCATGGTTCACACATAAATTCTATTAAGATCCTCCTCACTTAATGGCTCTATATAAGGTGTAGCTTTCCCATCTATCAATGGCATAATCACGTGCTCTTCCTTGTTCTCAAAACTAATATATCCTTTATTAAATTTTAAATCCGCATGATTCGCATAACACCAAGGATGCCTAAGTAATGCTAGAAAACTATTCACTTCTGCAAGCACCAATACCTCAAAGTACCTAGTAAACTTGGCCCTTGAATAGTAATAGTGGCATATTTCAATACTCTAATGGGTGTGGATCTAGTCCTGTTTATTATATACAACACATTCAAAGAGGGATGTAATGGTGGTATTCCCATCTGATTCCACGCATCCAAAGTGAGTACATTTTCTTTTGCACTTCTATCAATCAATATGTTACTCAATAGTTGTCCATCAAGAACTGCATTGAAAGTGATCTCTTTATCATATTCTAGACTATGAGGAGGTAAGTTCATATGTAATATTTTTCTTTCACGCTCAGATCCAACAAGTGGTACCTTCTCCCTTAGCCATCCCCCTAATAAAGGAATGATATTTTCCTATCGCAATATCTTACAAACCTCCTTCAAGTCATCAACATCTTTTGAGGTAGCTCAAGTGCCTTTTCCTACTCCAAATTCCATGAATACTCCTTAGAGCATTATATCTCACCCTACATGTTTATAATAACTTTCATAGTCTCTTGATACACCTCTTTCTAATGGGAAGGATATGGATACTTATCATTTATCACCTCCTATTTTGAAATAATAGGTTTCTTCTTTGAAACTTCCCTGGTATGCATCACCTCAGGGTGTGTAGTGACTAACATAGGAAACATCTCAGGATCGGTGTTATCTTTGACATCCACTAATATTCTACCACATGTTGTACTCTAACCATTCCCGTTCCCTTATCCTACTTGTGCTACTTTCTCATATGTTCATACAAATATGGGAATTCTTGAAACTTATGATTCTTTCCGCACCATGAGAAAATAATGTTATGAGATAATTCGGCCTATAATGATCAAGGGATCAACATGTGAGACAGGTTCCTCCTAGGGAATTCACCTCTTCCATCACCATGACATCAGCCTTTGAATCCTCCACGGTAACCTCTATCTCTACCACCTCCATCAAATCTCCCTTCATTGTGATTATGATTATGATGTTCACCTTGTTCCTTAAAACCATTTGTAACATTAGTCTGATGTACACCAGTCTCAATAACCTCATGAATCTGATCAATCAACCTACAATTATATATATCATGAGTGTGGGACTTGCAAATATTACAATAGAAAGACACGTTCTTCCTGATCGTGTGTTGCAACAAAGGGCACCGACTTTAATCATGCTCTAAGTGACAAATATCATAATCCAACAACATGGCATGTACTTGATTTACGAGGGAAGCTATCCTTAGTATTTCCTTCCACCTTGTAATTTGTACACCAAATACCACTACACATATCATGACCTCAATTGGCAGATATTTTCCCCATTGTTTTTCCATAGATGCAATACGCACCTCCAAGAATGGGTTAAATCCAGTGTGAAAACTTCCAACTACCTTAGTGTGCAAATTTTCCTCAAATGCCTCTTGTGAATCTATAAAATTATTATGCAGAGCATCCTTTTGAAAGGTGTGATCAAACTACCAATAAACCACTGAGTATGTTGGCTAGGATGTATTTCATAAGATAGTTTTGATGACAAAGTTTTAAAATGGGAATCATACTCCCTGACACTCTCAACCATTCCATGCTTAATTTCCTTCAGCACACTGATGATTTTTTATTCAAACTTAAGTATATGGAACTCAGCTAAGAAAGTATCACGCAGTGTGTTGTAGTCTACAAAAGTCTTGTTTGGATCATACATCTTATACCAACTATGTGTGTGCCCTTACAAAGTAGTAGCAAAATGACTTACCTTATGCTCAGAAGTTGTGATTCCCTTAGCGTTCCATAGTATTTCACACATGTGTACATGCTCATATGCAACTTCAACACCTCTATACTCTGGCAAGTGAAGATACATCTCGTAATAAAGTTGTTAGGGTTGGTGTGGACCATGCCCAAAAGATCTAGAACCCATATTACATCCAATATTCCCTCCACCTCTAGAACCACCAGATCCTCATGATCATATCCCCATATCCCTATAGCAATAACTAGACCAGAGGATGTGGTGTCATGTGTCCCAACTATTGTACTAAAATGAACTCTCACTTTGTCTACGAAGTTGTGCTACATCCAAACGTTTTACCAATATTCTACGTGACCAAACTCTATATAGATGATGCCAACTAGACCCCCAAATAACAAAGATGATGTCTATGCCACCATAGATGAATGCATTATCTGATGAAATCCTATATTTAATAGAAACTTAAACCTACCTATCGCCACTCTATTACTAACACTAGCATGTTTCTCAAAAAATGTTTCAAGAATTGGAATACCAAGTGAAAGGGAAAGGTCACCAAGTGGGATCAGATGTGTGCCCACGGTCCTTAATCTTTCTTCATTAAACGTGCTCTCATCAGAAGTTGAGGTGGACCTTCTACCATGCTTTCCTAAGCATGGAAGAACTAGATGCTCTAACTCCATGTATTCCATGTGAGCTCTAAATCCTTCCTGATCCATCTCTCTCCTTAACTCCAAAGACTCCTCAATACCGCATCTATTCGTCAATTCCCTCTCTCGTGCTTCATTATAATTAATCCACCTTTCTTCTCTATCTTTCTTCCACTAGGTCCACCATCTTTCACCACACCTGCTCCTTCTCCCATGCATGGTGGAGGTTTAGCTAGCCATAGGGAATTCTTCCAAATCTAGAGTTATAATCAAGATCTTAATCGCTAAAGGGATAACATGCAAGTAAGATCCTCTAGGTTCATGCAAGAACTAGAACTTAGTAACCTATGGATAAGAATAAGTGGAAACAACATACACCAAAGTGTAACTATGCAAAACACCACTCCACCAATGATCTACAATACATGTCCAAGTCAAATCAACATCATGTAGAGTCTAGTAATCTTCTTATGTCCACATAATTTTTCTATACCTCCAATTTCTCTTCGATGCATATGCTACCAGGAACTCATACAAATCTATGGGAAAATAATACAAAAATGTATCATAGATTTCATGATACATATGTTCTTTAACCCACACACTTCCATCAAAATCAGGTCTAGTGTTATATCTGTGAGAAAACTCTTCCTCTAAATTTTCTACCCAAGTCTCAATATTGGCCAAAGTTAACTCGATACATCTTCATCATGCAATATCCTTACAACAACTTGAAAAGAGGTCCCAGTAACAGAACCTAAATATAGTCTTATTTTTACCATTCACAACCCTAGCTGCATTAGCACATCACTCAAATACATCTGAGTGCTCACCCAAAGTACAAAAGGGTACCAGGTCCCTTTTTATGAAAGTTTTCTCAAGGAGCTCACACGAAAGAACATACAATCCGAGGGTAAACATACATAAACATATCTATATCACAACCCATAATTCATAAAAATAAAATAAGAAATATTAATAGATTTACCATGCAAGATTCATAAATAACAACATAAATAACAAGAATCCATCCATAATGATCCATTTTAGAATCCATAGCAAAACCAATAGCGAGAATACATCATAATAGTCATCACTAAGTTCAAGTGCGTAGGTACACCAGCAACATAACCTTATAAAATCATTCACACTCACACACCTCTAAGCCATTCAAATCAATACATATATATAGGTAGTGGGGACATTCCCTTCACTACTCATGCACTCTCAAAAATAGGCTACATGCTAACAATAGCCATGTGCTGCTACAAAAACAACTAGGAAGCATGCAAACTTCACCTAATAATAGATTGTGTATAAATAACTCTAAGTATAATCCTATTATTAGCTTAACTCAGTATGATGCTTCATCTTCCACCTATTCCAAAAATAGCTTGGCGTGTCTTCCAATTCTTCTTAACAAAATGTGCTTAACACTCAATCCCATCTTAGCCCATTTATGAAAAATGGTTAAGTATTGATCTCTACTTCCCTTGGGTGTGAAACAATAAGGCACAATTCTATCCAACTCTCCCGCCTACTCTCACACCCCCTACTTCCATGCCTCCAACACTTAGACAATATTTTACCAACCCAACAACACTCATATATAAAATATAACATGATAAGTTTTATTCATATGTTTATATTGATGAAAATTCTCTAAATGAACTTCCATCTCTTTCTAATGAGTATGTATTAAAGAAGTTGAAATCTGTCCATATGGATTTTCATTCGATGCAAATGAAATTGTATTTGTGGGTCTGACCATTAAGATAGATTAAGGAAATGTCATTAGTAACACAACATCAATGGCCTCTAAACCACCCAATGCCCCAAGGGATATGAAATTAATCCATGCATGGGAAAATAAACCTCATGTAAACCCTGAAGAACTTATTGATTAGCTATGGATAAGAGCATCTCCTATCAACGAGTATGTAACACTAGGATTACTTGATATGTCATTCCCTAATTTATTTCCCGATGGAAGATGTGATTGGCTAGAACCAAGGTTAAAATAAGTACATCTCCATGAATTTCTAAAAACATTTATTTTAATATAGGGATCACTTTGGTTTGGCCAACATCCCCAATTCAGATATTACATGATGAACATGGTCATGAGACATCATGCAAAAAATTCATCTTGGATGTTTTTCAAGAAAAACCTCCAAGATATGCCAATCACCATCAATGAGTTGCATGACCATATGGAAAATTTGACCCATTCACATCTAGATGATTGTTTGATGAGTTTTGGAACATCCTTAAGGGGTATAAGGTATTATTTGGAAAAATTTTGTGGTCAATTGATAGACATGTTACATCAAATCAGATCACTTACCATTTTTTTCACATTGAGTGCAACTGATATGTATTGGCCTGATCTACATGTATTAATGCCTAGAACACCACTAGATAATCCATGAGAATATCAAAATTTGAGAAGGTGGAATATAATTGAATTCCTCATATAGTCGCACACTACATGCACTTACGACATACACTTTTCCGAAAGGAGATATTACAAAAAGGAATCAAAGTTAAATATTATTGGTCTAGACATGAATGACAGCATAAGGGTTTACCACATGTGCATGGATTCATATGCTTATAAGGGGCACCAAATATGGAAAACCTTGATTGGACTGATGATTTTCAATGTAAAAATGTTGAAAAATACTTCCATTCTATTTTCCATGTATGGAATTCTTGGGAGGACCCACACCAAAGAACATAAGGTAATTTATCAATTCTAATCGAATCTATGTTTTATATAAAATTATTACATTCTCAAAATATATGATATATTCTTTTGCACTTTGAATTACAAGTCTACCAAAATTTTACACAACATCCATGTCTTTGAAATACGAGACAACTTACACAAGTGGATATGGAACGTGACTACAAAGAAATTCTCAATTGTGTAGAATGACATATAATGTGTAGAGAGGGTGCCTACCTATGTAAAAAAAGAGGAAGAATGGTTTGTAGGTAATATGTTGAAATTTTTGAATAATTAAAATGAAATTAAAAAATGTGTTTGTGAAAGAAATACTAATGGATTATTATCTTTTACAGGTATAATGCACTGTGGCCATTGAATCTCAAGGGATCAAAGTTATATTGATGCAGCCTATAATTTACCACAAATAACGCTATCTCCAAAAATAGACCATACACGTGAAAATGGATAAGTCCTAGATTAGTCATTTTCCTTCGCGTGTTTCCTTCCCTAACCTTTTGTGCCTTCAAAGGTGCCTTGTTCCTGCGTGTGAATCTTCTATGTGCCTTCCTCTTAGTGTCATACTCTGTCTACTCAACATTACCCCACACTAAACTACATTACCACCCTGACAATGGTTTCCTTCTGATGTTCAAAGAATAAAGAATAGAAATAGAATGAAATTAAAGAATTATTGTACAAGGAATGAAATTTTACTCTACAATATCCTTTGTTTCAACTAGAAGAATTAGCTCCGGATATTCGTCTTTGATTCCAACCTCGAATTTTTCAATCGTTGAGTGCAACTTCTATCTTTTCCAAATATCTGCTTGCTAATTGAATTTAACTCATCAAGAGAAATCTCTTCCTTTTCATTCTGTAATACCAAGAACAATGTTGGACATAGAAAACATTCTTCCTTTCGAATATCCATCTCCTACGCTATAAGTTTTCCAATTTCATCCAACCTATTCTTATGGGGTTCTTGGGCCACTTTCAAGAGGCCTTGCACTTTTCCTTACTAGCACTAATCTCTCAGCGCACCCCAATGTTTCATCTTTCATCACTTTCAGGACTTCATTGTCTTCTACCATGGTCCTAATTTTTATTACTACCTCTGGAGCTGCAAAAATATTTAATGCATGGTTTTCTTTCTTCAGCTCTTCTTACAAAGTCTGGAGCAATGCCTCATAAGATGAAATATTTTGAACTACTTAAGCCCTTGCCCCCTCTTCTTCATGTTTAGGATACTTTGGTGATGGCATGTGAATTATTCCATCCTCAAGCACCAAATCTACCAAGGTACGCACATAATGCATACCTGAAAGGAAATTTTAGGTACCTTGGATTCCAAGTGCGGTCTTGCTTTCGGACATGATCATTGATCTCCTCTTCCATGTTGATGAATGCTTCATTTTTCTTCTGTTTTAAGTCCTTCTCTCCCTTTAGACATGCTATCTCTGCATATTTGGACTTGTTATCCTCTCATAGCACTCTAATAGTAGCATATTTGTCTATGTTCCTCTGCACCACCTCTATAGATACCTTTACAAAGGAATTACTCACTTGTTCATCAGACATAATAGTGGGCTTTACAGTTATGTGTCTAGTCTGGGGTTCCTTCTTTAATCTTCTTAACACATAAGATTCTTCACATACGTCGAAGTCTAGCTCGTCCATATGTGTGTGCATAGACCAGGATAATTACTTCCTTATACACATGGTGGTCATGTCTTCATCCATCAGCTCCCATCCATATAATTCCTTAGGTCTCACCGTGCTTTGGAAACAAGCGTGGATGATTTTACTTTTGTCCTTAGCATAGCCCAAAGACAAAACATTATACTCTTCACTTGTTCTCTTTGTTCTTGGCCCCTTAGGATGTTGAGTGCCAAGATTTGGATTCAGATCATCAATGTTCTGAGTAACATCATGTTTTGTTCCTTCCACCTCCTTTACTTCCTCTTCTCCATCCTTCATATCTTCATCCCTCGGCTCTTCTACTTCTTCTAGTGGTATTAGGGTGCTAGGTACGCTTTCTTCAGACTCCTCCACATCCTCATTTAGCTTTAGCTTCCTCCTTTTCTTTTAGTTGTCTCCTTGTGAGGAGAGATTCTTGGTGATATCCTAACACAATGTGGAGTTCTCATGCCTTTTGTCCTTTTTCTTCCGAACACCCTTCTAAAATGAATCTCTCCATGGACTGCGTCCAAGTCTTCTTCTTCTTCCTGTGTGTCAAGTGGAGTACCCGCGTGCTCAGTCTCCACTTTATCTATGGGCTACCTTCGGCCTCTATGTTCTAAGCCACCACTACCCTCCCGTTCTTCTTCCTCCTCATCCACTACTATAGTTTCTACAGGCTATGAGGCTAGTACATTCTCTACCATATACTTACCCTTAGGTGGCCCCGAAGTGCGAAATCATCTTCTACAAACTTGTTATTCTCCAATTTTGGCTTCAGATGAAGGTATATGAGTACGGCTCCAGTGTCCCTAATTTCCAAGCTTACAAGCTTCATGTTTATCATGTTTGAAATTAGCCTCTGAATATAGGCAGTTCGACCTAGATATACATAAGTCTTCCTCGAGTGTGGTAGTCACAGTCTACCTTGTCTGTAATAAAGTTCAGGTGGTGTGCATCAGTAAAATGGTGGACTGATGCCTATAATTAGTGTGTTGTGAAAGCATACGAAAGTTTACACCAGGGGCTCCAAGTCCCATCCCTCATTGTAAATTGTGTGATGTAGAAGTGTTGGTACTCCGTGAACTGCACTGCATTTCCCACCACTGAGGGTAGCTTCTTGGGATGCGCCACTTTTCTTCAAATGCCACTTGGAGCTGATCATACCACATCTCCACCCTCTGATTGAATGGCCCACTCATTGACCCTTCACATAAGTACTTATAAAATATTTCCTCAAGGGACTTGTTTTCCATGGGATACTCCCAGATCTTGTTCTTTAGCCCATCGGGCACTCCAATTTCCATAAATACCAAAGAAATTAAGATAACACCAAAACTGATTTTATCACATGTGTGCACTTCCTCAATGATGGTATCTATAACTTAGCCTACTATGTTGTACATTACTCCATGAGACATTCTCCTCATGATATGTAACCACATGGTATTCACCTGCGACCATCTCTCTTGATCATTCAACTTGGTCACTAGATGTACAACTTCCTGTACCACTAGGTACTTATTCAATTTATCAATATCCATTCCACATAGACCCTTGGTATACCCTAACTCCTTCTGTGTATCTAGGATTTCTACTTTATCTGTCAAGTCACTTGATGCAAAATCACAGCACCCCTGGATACAGATCAAGTTTCTAGGTTGATCACTTAGGTATCCAGTGTGATTGCATAACATTGAATCCTTCCTCCAAGTGTGGGACTTGAAAATGAGAAAGGATTCTCCAGTAAAAGGCTGGTTCCTATTCCTCTGTTCAGATGCACCAATAAAATGCAGAGGTTCACCCAAAACTAACCTAACTACCAAGGAGACAGGGAGAGAGAAATGCGTATAATAAAACCTAAACTATGGAGGTGATGCACCGAGGAATGAAGAACATAAGCTTTGCAACATAAACACAGACCATATAGATGCAATACCACATCATACACAGGTAACCGAAATGCAATGAGAGGTCAGAATGACAACAATGAATACATGAGAGGATTTAAATTCAATCACAGACATATATATTGCTCAAAGGATCGATTCAGATACATTGCAATGGCCAAGAGGCACAATGACATTACAGTCCATGTGGGAGGCTTGGAAACTCCACGAATTCTCTTGCAAGCAGGAGAGAAGGGAGGGGTCGCAAAACAAAATGTCCAACCGTTAGAAAGAAGCCCCTCTTTACAATTTATAGGAAGAATGAGAGAGAAAAGAGAGAGGAATTCAAAATCTGCCCCAACCACCTCCAGAATGCATTTAACTCATCTCATCATGGCAGAAGCGGCGGATCCTGGTGAAACGGCGGGCTGCCTAGCAGAAGCGGCGAGCTGTCTGCTGCATTAAAAATGTTCGTTGACGCATTACTTTTGTTTGTTATTCGCGCCAGAGTGTTTCTTGATTTTCATCCTCCAAACTGAACCAAAATACAAGATTGGCCTTGGAAACGTGTAGAGAATTTTACCAGCTTTCCATTGGTATAAAGAACGTGCAAATCCGAGCTCTGGATCAAAAGTTATGGCAATCTGAAGATTTAGGGCACGGAACAGGTGAAAACGGCTTTTTGAATTCTTTCCCGCGCTCTGCCGCCTGGATGACACGTGGCGTACTCTGATTGGTTGAATAATTCTCTCTCCTCTGCCTTTTGGCGGGCTTTCCTTTGAAATTTCCTCGTGGGCCCCTAAATGAGACACGTGGCAAGATCCTATTGATTCGGCTCGGTGCTCGAAAACTCGCCCTTTGACTTTTCTGACCTGTACTCTATGAGGACACTTGGCAGTTTCTGATTGGTCCTCGGCTCCTTCGGCTCCTTCGCGCATTTCACGTTCATTTGTCCCAGATGTCCCATTTGATTTTGGACCCTCTGGACTCATTTCGGCCGGACCGGCCGGTTCGGGTCTATTTGACCCGCTTGTCCCAAACCGTTTAGGACAAAAACCTCCGATCCGCCCGAAATGGGCTTCCTTGTCCCTCATTTGGCCGATGACACGTGGCGCAAATTCATTGGCTTTCAGCTTTTTCGGTGATCCGCGTCCGCGCGTCCCTTGTCCCAGTTGCCTTGTGCTCTTTGTCTTGATTTCGCGAACCGGCCGGTTCGCGTCCTTTGTCTCTCGTCCCACTATGCTTGGGTATCCCTTTTTTCGGGTTCGCATCCGTCTCGCCCGCTTGTCCCAGCTTAGTCAATTTTTTCCCTCTTTCGGCAGGATCGGCTTTTCGCGCCCGCCGCGTACTTTTGTCCCAAATGTCCCATTTGGCACTTGGACCGCCTGGAGGCTTTTCGGCCGATCCGCGCATTTCTGTCCCAAATGTCCCGATTGCTCCTTGGACTAGGACTTAGCCGATTTTCACGATTTTTCCTGGATTGACCTATTTGCCTTTCTGCACTTTGATGCATGTTATCGAAATTTACCCTGGGGTGAAATTTTGACAACAGTTTTGACGACTCAGCGGGGTCACCTGCCTGCTAGGTGAATGATCAGTGGCCTTTTAGCGATCCATTGGGCATGGAGTCAAGCAATAACCCGAAACAAGCCTGATACTGCAACTTCTTCTCCAGCAACACTCTGAACTGCAGAAAACATCCTGAGAGCAGCGAAACCTGTGCCAAAGCACTTAGGGAAATAGAAACCTAACTACAACAGGACAATGTGCATACGCACTTAGAGGAATTAAAAAAACTAAACTAATATTTACAAGAAAAAACCTTTCTCCTAGTAGCAATGTTTAAGATAGATTCCGTTAACCGGAATCTGAAGTTCCTCTCCATCCAATGCAGACAATTGGAAGGCATTACTATTTTTGCATCCCGTGACCATATAGGGACCACTCCAGATGGCATCAAACTTGGAATGCCTTCCTGGTTTTGCCCGATCTGCATCCCATTTCAGAACTAGGTCCCCTTCCTGGAAAGTCTTTGCTCCAGCTCTCTTATCAAACCATCTTTTTACTATGGCCTGATCCTTTTCAATCGTCTGAATCGCATGTTCTCTGATTTCCTCTAATTCCATCAATTCTGCATACCTGGCCTCCATTGGTTCGAATTCAGATAACTCAAGCTGTTTCATGAGCTCCAAGGCTGGTAATTCTAATGATATAGGCAATACTGCCTCCTTCCCATAGACCAACTTGTAGGGAGAATTACCTGTAGACCTCTTTGGTGTTATTCTGTCAGCCCATAACGCTGATTTTAGCCTTGTATGCCATGTTCTTTGGTTTTCATCCAGAGTCCTTCTGATGATTTTTAGCAAATTCTTGTTTGTGGACTCTGCCTGCCCATTACCCTGCGGGTAATAATTTGAAGAGGTGCTCAAAAATATTCCATTCTTGACAGCCCACTCTGTAATTTTTGAACCTATGAATGCTAATGCATTATCTGATATGATGGTGGCCGGCACACCGAACCTGGTTACTATTCCTTCATAAAAGTCTAGTATGCTAGACTCACTTGCTTCTTTGAGCGCTACTGCCTCGGTCCACTTGGTGAAATAATCTGTCGCTGTAAGAATCCACTTGTGGCCTTGATTCGAATTGGGATTGATGACTCCAATGAAGTCCAATCCCCATTGCATGAATGGATGATCTACTGAAATTTGACGAAGGGGCAGTGCTGCTAACCTTCCTTTCCCTGTGAAGAATGCACATTTCTTGCATTTCTTAACCCATGAGTAGCAATCATTGAATACAGCAGGCCAATAGTAACCAGCTTTCATGATTTTGAGAGCTGTTACTCGTGGGGTGAAATGGCCTCCTGCCTCTCCGTCATGGAACTCTTGTAAGATCCTCTCAATCTGACCTGTCCCGATGCATCTCAATAGAACACCGTTGATGTCCTTTTTAAACAAAATACCATCAACAAGCACATAAGGAACTGCTTGTAATCTGAAGTACCTTCTTTTTGCTTTGCTCATCTCTGGAGGGCACATGCCCGTCTGTAGGAAATGTATCATATTCTGAGTCCAACAGGGAGTGGACACATCATCATTTTCCTGTTTTTGATCATCTTGTAACAGCAGGGCAGCGTCTTCTTCATTACCTGTTTCAACTTGTTGACTCAAGGCTAGCTGCTCGCATAGTCCCTTCCCACGTACTAGTTTGGTGACCTTGATCTCGATGTCATATTCCATGACACGAGTTATCCATCCTGCACGCTTCTCATTCAGATCCTTGTTTAGAAGGAAGTCCTTAACTCCCACATGAGAGACTAACAATTGGATCTTGTTGTTTGAGACTAGGTGCTTGAATTTCTTTAAACTTCTGATTACCGCAAGGACATGCTTTTCAATGAAAGAGTACCTAGTTTCGTATTCCTCCAAGCCTTGACTGAAGAAAGCAACTGGTTGCTCTAACCCTTCTTTGTTTTGTTGTGCCAGGATTGCAGAAATCGTTTCCCCACCACCAAAGGCATATAGCACGAAGTCCTTGGAGAAGTCTGGATTGACGAGAGTCGGAGCTTGAGATATAGCCTCTTTTATTGCCTCAAAACTTGCCTTGCCTTCTGATGTCCACCTAAATGCCATGCTCTTCTTTAACATCAGCGTTATTGGCTTCACAAGAGCAGCAAAATTTGGAACAAATCTACGGACAAAATTGATCCTTCCCAAGAAGCTTTGAAGAGCCTTCTTGTGACTTGGCAATGGCAACGCTCGAATTGCTTCAACTCTTTCTGGGTCAATCGTCAACCCCTCCTTTGAAACAATATGGCCTAGAAGCTTTCCCTCGTGAGCCAAGAATATGCATTTTTTGGGGTTCAATGATACCCCAAATCTTCTACATCTCTGAAATACTTGCCTCAAATGACAGAGGTGATCCGCTGCATTTTTTGAGAATACAGTGATATCGTCAAGATATATCAAAACTATTTTATTGATCAACCCCTTGAATGCCATATCCATTGCCCTTTGGAAGGTGGCTCCAGCATTTGATAGCCCAAATGGCATTTTCTTGTAGGCATAGGTTCCCCATTTGGTGGTGAAAGCCGTCTTGAATTGGTCATCTTCTTTCACCATCACCTGATTGTACCCTGAGTAGCCATCTAGGAGAGAGAATCTCTCTGAACCGGATACTACTTGCAATATTTGTTCCATTGAAGGAAGCGGGTAATGGTCTTTGAGAGATGCTCTATTGAGGTCTCGGAAGTCCACACACAACCTGATTTCTCCGCTCTTCTTTCTGACCGGAACCAAGTTCGCGACCCAGCTTGAGTGCTTGATAGGGAATATAATGCTTGCCTCGATTAGCTTGTTAAGCTCTTTCTTCATTAGAGGCTCAATGTGAGGGTTGACTGGTCTCTGCTTCTGCCTGACGGGCTTAGCATCTGGATCCAATTCTATGGTATGTTGTGCCAAATTTGGATCGAATCCTCTTAAGTCTTCATAGCTCCAAGCGAAGACATCTGGAAACTCTTGGCAAAGTTGTATGAAATCTGATTTCTCCTGTTCAGTGGCCACTTTGCCAATTTGAAGTGTTTTGCCTTCCCCAACCGAATTGGCTCTGAATCTTCTCTCTTGACCTGTATGTTTGCCTTTTCCTTACGAAACTGGTCGTTAGGGTTGAAGATAGACTCCAATGTTACCAAACCCTTAGGAAGCTTGTTTGTCCGCAGCTGCACTACTTGATCCCCATACTGCTGCTCTAATCTGTCTTGATTCCTAGCTGAAAATTCAGCCTCTTCTTGTAAGAAATTGACGATCTGTTGATCGTTCTCAAACACCTGCCAGCTTGTGTTATTATCTGGAACTGCTGGCCTTACAACCACATGGACGTGTGGCTGCGTTTTTTCCCTTCTGATGTTGTCAACCACATCAAATGTTGCTCCAACTGCTGCGAGCCTATCTGCGGCTTCATTTTTCTTCCTGGGTATGGACACAATGTTGAAAGCTTCGAAATCCTCAATGAGGTCCCATACCCTATTCTTGTAGCTCCTCAGCAAGTCGTTCTTTGTAGCATGCTGCCCCTAACTTGGTTGACGATCAGCTCGCTATCTCCAAACACCTGCAAGTTCTTTATGCCCTTTTTCCTGGCCCAATGAAGTCCATGAATCAATGCTTCGTATTCGGCGGTGTTATTTGAACAAGAAAACTGGAAACGAAAAGCTGAATAATACTTGATGTCTTGTGGCGAAATTAACATTGCACCACCTCCAGCACCTTGTCTGCTTCTCGAACCATCGAAGAATAATCTCCAAATTTTGTTTTCATCTTTTTGTTCAGGCTGAATGACGTCAGGAATGGGTGAACTTTCCTCGTGTATACAATACACGCCCAATTCAGACTCCTCAATTTCTTTGTATGGATCAAATTCATGACTTTTGTTTGCCCATTCATCTAAAGTTAAATCAGGAATTCCCTCGACCTTAGTACCTGTTTCTAGATCATTTGAACACTCTTCCTGATCAAAAGCTGAGCAATTTGCATTGATAAGACCTGGTACATAGGGTTCAATATGGAAATTGGCAATTGGTTCTGACCTGATTGTTGCTTTGGCTCCATACCTTGTCCTAAAAATCATGTGCGACCAATCTGCAGATAAATATCCACCGATTTTCGCAGTGAAGTCTCTTGAAAGACACAACGCAAAGAGTGGCGGAAGGTCAATCACAGACACATCTTGCAAAACTGTAACATTAGGACAGGAATGTAGTGTTAGACTTAATTCCTTGATGACTCCAACAGTCCCCACTGCCGTTCCATCTAGCTGGACTACTCCTTTCAGTACTGGCTCATATTTCAAACCCAGTTGGTCCGCTATTTGCTTCGGCATCACCGAACTACTGGCCCCCGAATCCAACATGCAGTTGTGCACCAAGTGATTTCCAACAATCAATGAAACATAGAAAGGTGAAGGCTTCAAATTTTTTCTTGTCTGCCCCCCATCATGTTGCACTGCATTAGTGAGAACCTTCTCATGTCCTAGGTTTGATATATTTGTGGCAGACCAATCGGTCATTGCAGCTTGCAATAAATCTCGTTGCCCTGGGATCGCCAGTGATTCCCACATGGAAAAGTTCACATGTGTCTTCTTCATTTGATCAATGATGTTGAAAGGGGATGAACTGTCCTTTTGCTGCCCCCTACTTTGTACAACCTTTTCTGGGGCTTGAACGGGTGCATGTGTTGCTACCACAGGAACCTTGGGTTGATTTTGCAGGTTTGGGGCTGCGTTTGGTCTACTGACCCCTTGTTGTGTAAGAGTGGGTTGAGAAACAACTGGACTAGACTGTTGTCCCTCTTCTATGCTTCTCTTCTTTGACCGTGTATTGGCAGCCACGCCTTGAAAAGGCTGTTGGTTAACTCCACAGAAGTCTTCCGTCTGCCAATTGGCCAATGCGGTCTCTGTTGGGAGTCCTTCTTGTTGCGTTTGTTGCCGTTGATTCTCCTCCTGGCTTGGATCTTGAGCGACACCAATGGTTTGCACCATCAAGGCCTGATTCAATGCACCATTGAAACATGCTGACTGACTGTGAGGTAGATTGCAAGGGTAACACCAGTCGTACTCCTGTGCCATATTATTTTGTGCTGGTACTAATGCCTTAGAGGCAGATATGGCATTTGGATTATAGGGCTGGAAAGGTCTACTGACAGGAGGCCTTGTTTGATTCATATTTGCAGCTGGATTAGGTGGTCTTTGAGGCTGATATGGCTGCCTATTAGGTTGAGCTTGAGGCTGATACGAAGGTCTAAAACCTTGAGCTTGCTGTCTCTTGAGTGTGACCAGCTCATTACCTAAATTTTGCAGTTGCTTCATGACTTCTTGAAGCTCATTTGGGGCACTTGGAGATGAAGTGGAAGCTTCATTTGAACTCTGATTCCTAGGAGTGGGAATAGGAGCTAAGACAGGTGCTTGACTAGTACTTGGGCTCTCTATACTTGGATATAATGGCATTGGGGGCCTAGGAGCTAGCTTGCCAGCTTGAATCAGACAATTTTCAGCTCTAATGGCAATACTATATGCAGCAGGGATGGTTGTGCCTCCCATAGATTGAATCAACATAGAAATATCAGAATTTAAAGCTTTAAGGTAGTATAGAAAAGCACCTCCTGCTGTTGGCCTGACTGCTACTGGAATTCTATCCCAAGATCTTTGAAATCTGAAGTTGAAGTCAGTTAGCTGCTCATTGGAGGCTCTCTTGATGGTTGTCAGCTGCTCCAAAAGAGACAAGTTGTCTCCCTTCTCTCCAAATTGATCATGAAGTGCAATACACAGCTGATTCCAGTTTGTGATAGAGCCAGCTCCAAGGCTCCTAAACCATTGCAATGCTTTCCCCTTGAATGAAGACGCCAGCAATTTGACAGCTACTTGCATCTCATCGATCTCATGGATTGCACAAATGTTAGCAATGTCCTTGACATGATCACCAGGAGTGGTCTGATTTTCTCCAGTAAAGTATGGAATGTTCTTCAGTGCTGCAACTGGGATTGGATTTTGTGCATTGAGAGCAAGTGGGCTGCTGCCTGTGAAGTTGACATAGGGGTTCACTGGTTGCGCCATTCTGATTGGTCTTAAAACCCTTGTATATTGAAAGAAAGGTCTGTCAGGTGGAGGAGTTGAGAGAGTTCTGTTTGGGGGAGATGGAGACCTTTGAATCCTTCTTCCTCTTTGCCTTCTTCTTGGAGATAATTGCAGGTATTCAAACAGCACTTCTTCTTCTCCAACTCTTGACCTTGTGATTCTTCTCATAAGCTTTTAGGCCTGTACTGCTAAAACCAGTTGATTCTCCCCCTTGGAGTCGCCAGATATGCAAATAATAGCTCTTTTTAAGCAAGAAAATTGCAGCAGATGCATATCAACTTTGCTGCAATAAAAAATGAGACCTCTAGGTCCCACCGGGCGTGCCAAAACTGTTGATGCAAAATCACAGCACCCCTGGATACAGATCAAGTTTCTAGGTTGATCACTTAGGTATCCAGTGTGATTGCATAACATTGAATCCTTCCTCCAAGTGTGGGACTTGAAAATGAGAAAGGATTCTCCAGTAAAAGGCTGGTTCCTATTCCTCTGTTCAGATGCACCAATAAAACGCAGAGGTTCACCCAAAACTAACCTAACTACCAAGGAGACAGGGAGAGAGAAATGCGTATAATAAAACCTAAACTATGGAGGTGATGCACCGAGGAATGAAGAACATAAGCTTTGCAACATAAACACAGACCATATAGATGCAATACCACATCATACACAGGTAACCGAAATGCAATGAGAGGTCAGAATGACAACAATGAATACATGAGAGGATTTAAATTCAATCACAGACATATATATTGCTCAAAGGATCGATTCAGATACATTGCAATGGCCAAGAGGCACAATGACATTACAGTCCATGTGGGAGGCTTGGAAACTCCACGAATTCTCTTGCAAGCAGGAGAGAAGGGAGGGGTCGCAAAACAGAAATGTCCAACCGTTAGAAAGAAGCCCCTCTTTACAATTTATAGGAAGAATGAGAGAGAAAAGAGAGAGGAATTCGAAATCTGCCCCAACCACCTCCAGAATGCATTTAACTCATCTCATCATGGCAGAAGCGGCGGATCCTGGCGAAACGGCGGGCTGCCTAGCAGAAGCGGCGAGCTGTCTGCTGCATTAAAAATGTTCGTTGACGCATTACTTTTGTTTGTTATTCACGCCAGAGGTGTTTCTTGATTTTCATCCTCCAAACTGAACCAAAATACAAGATTGGCCTTGGAAACGTGTAGAGAATTTTACCAGCTTTCCATTGGTATAAAGAACGTGCAAATCCGAGCTCTGGATCAAAAGTTATGGCAATCTGAAGATTTAGGGCACGGAACAGGTGAAAACGGCTTTTTGAATTCTTTCCCGCGCTCTGCCACCTGGATGACACGTGGCGTACTCTGATTGGTTGAATAATTCTCTCTCCTCTACCTTTTGGTGGGCTTTCCTTTGAAATTTCCTCGTGGGCCCCTAAATGAGACACGTGGCAAGATCCTATTGATTCGGCTCGGTGCTCGAAAACTCGCCCTTTGACTTTTCTGACCTGTACTCTATGAGGACACTTGGCAGTTTCTGATTGGTCCTCGGCTCCTTCGGCTCCTTCGCGCATTTCGCGTTCATTTGTCCCAGATGTCCCATTTGATTTTGGACCCTCTGGACTCATTTCGGCCGGACCGGCCGGTTCGGGTCTATTTGACCCGCTTGTCCCAAACCGTTTAGGACAAAAACCTCCGATCCGCCCGAAATGGGCTTCCTTGTCCCTCATTTGGCCGATGACACGTGGCGCAAATTCATTGGCTTTCGGCTTTTTCGGCGATCCGCGTCCCGCGCGTCCCCTTGTCCCAGTTGCCTTGTGCTCTTTGTGCTGATTTCGGGCGAACCGGCCGGTTCGCGCCTTTGTCTCCGGTCCGCTTGTCCCAAGCGTCCGTCTCAAAGAGATTAGTCAATTTTTCCCTCTTTCGGCGGATCGGATTTTTGCGCCCGCCCAGCGTACTTTTGTCCCAAATGTCCCATTTGGCACTTGGACCGCTGAGGCTTTTCGGCCGATCCGCGCATTTCTGTCCCAAATGTCCCGATTGCTCCTTGGACTAGGACTTAGCCGATTTTCACGATTTTCTGGATTGACCTATTTGCCTTTCTGCACTTTGATGCATGTTATCGAAATATCTATAGTGAGAAGTCAAAATCCTAGCTCAAATATTCGTACCTAGTTTGAAACCACGTGCCCTAGTTCTTTCTATACGTGTCTGCCTCACTCAAACCCTTCACCAATGGGGATGCAAGCTTCTTCTAAACACAAATTTTCTCTCCATGTCCGGTTTTTCCATCTTTGTACCTTAACGGGATCCACTCGGATCATTTGCGCTTAGCTTGTTTTAAATTCTTGTGATTACAATGCTAAAAATGAACTCACATCCCATCCTTATATATATTTTCAAAAATTTAGTGCATTTATTGCTCCTTCACCTACCAACAATCCTCTCATTAATTTACCATTTTCACGCTTTCCGTGGGGTACATATTCGCACCCTAGCTATAACCTTCTAGTGCACCTTCCTACCTTCTAACCACAGACTTCTCTTCAGCGCGCTTCCATGCACCCAAGCATCGCACCAATGTTTCTTCCCCTGGTAGTCTCCATGGCCTCTACTTACCTTGCATTATACTATTCCTTCATTTATCTCTATCTATGGTCATCTTTTAGAAGCAATCTCCTTTCTTATTTATCACATGTAAGAGATTATTCTCAAATATACCTAGTTGTGAATAACAAGCAAAAACCACCCCACACAAATGGTATGTACAGTCCTCTAGCACATAAAATGTACTTCAAATTGTAATTAACTTCCAGTGCGTAAATGCACTTATTACAAAAAACACCAAACTAAATTGACAAAGCATAGCGACGAAGAAGGAAATACATTAAAGAAAATGCATAAAGGGAAACCTATTCTAAATGGAAATATTGCCTTATTATAAACACCAAGAAGACTTATTTATAGTAGGGCTTTAGCCTACTTCCATTGAAATATCCAGGTAACCATATTACATCAAACACTTGTTAACTGACATGTGCCTGATTCAAGGATGTGAGTGATAAAATACGGTCCTAACCAATGCACTTTAAGATTTCCTAGATGGCGTAAAAAATTTGAATCATAAAGGAGCACCATATTTCCAACCTCAAGATTCTTATCCCTGATGTTCCTATCATGCCATGCCTTTTTCCTAGCTTTTCCCTACTTTTGACTCCAACGTGTTATGGCTTGCCTCTCATCTAATTATATCAATCTATCAATCCTTTCTTCCATTACTTTCTCATTACTTAGACCTCCAACACACACAATACGCAAAGAAGGTAACATGAATTCCATAGGAAGAACTACTGTACTAAACACTAACCGAAAGGGTGTGGCCTTGTTCAATTGATTGTATGTTGTTCTATACGCCCATCACACGACCGAAATTTTAACATCCCAATATTTTCTTCCAACAACATATTTTTGTCAATGTCTAGATTAAAATATTATTGAAAGCCTCAAATAGTCCTATTTTCCTAAGGATGATAGGGTGTAGTCTTGTGGTGTGCAATCATAAATTCATCCAATAGTATCCTGATCATCTCATTCAAGAAGTATGTACCCCTATCACTTGTTAAAATTAATGGGCATCCATACCGAGTGAGAACATTTTCCCATATAAACCTAGCTATTGTAACCGTTGTATAGTCCTTTATAGACCTGATGCTTTTTCCCACCTTGTAAGATACTTTGTGTAAGTAATTATGTATTGTAATCAAGTTCTTCATGCGGCTATCGAAAGAGGTCTTGTAAAGTCTATAGCCCATTTCTCAAATAGCTCTGCACTAGGAATAGGCCTCAACGACATCTCATCTTGTTTCCCTGGTTTTCCAAGGCGCTAACAGTGATCACATGCCTTACAATATGCTTTACAATCTTTGTACAGGGTCTCCCACCATAATCTATTGAGTAGAATCTTACACGTGGTGGTGTCACCTGCATAATGTCCACTTGCAATACCACCATGAGCCTCTTCCATAATATCTGTGCACTCATGCTCTAATACACACCTGCGTAGTACTTCATCTCTGCCTAACTTGTATAAATCACCACTGATCAACATAAAGGGGGCCATGTGAATTGAAATTTGTTTCTTTTCTAAGGATTTCATTCCTTCGATGTCATACCTGTATGTAAAAAGATAGAAATATCCTCTAATTCTGAAGGTGCGCATTGTAACCTGTACAACTATGCATATGGCATTGTATCTTCAATTATCTGCGTGTCTTCCCCTGATTGAATCCTTGATAAATGGTCTGGGATAGGATTACTTTTACCTAGTTTTACCACAAGTGTGAAGTTAAATTCCTAGAATAAGCGCACCCATCGACATATGCGCCCATGTAACACGGGCTTGTTTACCAAGTATTTCAATGCCATGTGATCAATATAAAACACAAAGGGTGTTGCTAACAAATATTGTCTAAATTTATGCAGCACATAGATCATTGATAAGGCCTCACGCTTTGTTGTTGTATAGTTCTACTCTGTAGGAGTCAAATTTCTACTAGCAAAACAAATAGGATGATCTATGATACCTTCTCCAGGCTGAGATAATACCACAACAATGGTCATGCGAGCCATCCACATGTACATGAAACAGCAGTTGGTTCCATTAGGGAAAACATAGAATAAGTGTTGTAGTAAGTCTCTCCTTTAGTGCCTCAAATATGTGTTATTGCGGTTCTCCCCAATAAAATGTCCCTTTTCCTTTGAGTAACTCTTCTAATAGTGTGGTAATTTTAGCATATCCTTTAATAAACTTTCTGTAATACCCTGTGTGACCCAAAACTCTGCAAACCTCACTCTGACTAGTAGGCTGCTTCAGCCCACAATAATTGCAACCTTAGCTAGATACACTAACAAACCCTCCTTGTAGATGATATGCCCTAATAAAGTTCCAAAGGGTGTAGCAAACACACACTTTTTGATGTTCAAAGAGATGTGTAGTTGTCAACATCATTCAAACATTAGGCAAAAATTGTCACAATGATCCTTAACAAGTCCATACACTGTCCATTCATCCAAGTAAACCTACAAGAAGATGTAAATAAAATCCCAGAATTCTTGAACAACTATGTGTGAAAATACATCAGTGAATTTTTCAAACCAAAGGGCACCAAAGTATATGCAAAACTTCCCCATTTAGTGGTGAAAGTCATTTTCTCTTAATCTTCTTGTGTAATTTGAACCTGATGATACCCAAAGAACCCATCTGTAAAAGAATAGATTTCGCGCCCTGCAACACCCTCTAATATTTCTTTTATGAAGGGTGTAGGAAAAGGATCAATGACACATACAACATTCAACTCTTTATAATCCAAACAGATTCTAATATGTCCATCTTTCTTTATACTTGATAACCATGGGACTAACCCACTCTAATTCTTCTAGGGGCTTAATGATACCAGACTTGAACATCTTGTCAATATCTTCCTTAACCTTTACGTGCGGGTTAGGATTCATTATGTAGGGTATTTTCCTAACTGGACGTGCACCTTCCTTTAGCTTAATTCTCATCTCTCATAATGAATCATGCACACCTTGTAAATCATGGTATCCCCTTGGGAATAAGTCTAGAAAATATCGTAGTAACTCAATGAATTTTTCCACTTCATAGTCATACCAATGATCCCAAATTATTGCCTCCTTAGGTTCAGCATCCATGCCAATAATTACTTTCTTCATCTTCATAGGTTCCTTGTACGCACGCGTGTTCATATCTGCACTATCTAAAACCTCATGCGTCCCTGCTGAATGATCTATATCTAGATCTTCTACTTCCTCACCGCCCACTAGATAAACAATCTTTTCCTTTTCTTTCCTAAGGAAAGCGTGCTGAAGTAATAGTATCAGTCTCCTCTATTTCATCAAAACACGCTTCTGAGTTTGTCTCACCAAATAACTCTTGAATGAGTTCTTTTGTATTTGCACCATCTCCCATAGTTACACGTTTTATAATCCTTAATGCTTCTTCCACTAGAGGTTTAGTAGAAAATTAATCAAATGTCTGGGTCATTCTTGTAATCAAATCCTTCCAATTCCCAGTCTCCTTTTTAGTTCTGCATAAATGTACTAGGCGTGTGCACAACCATGCAATGTGTAATAGAACTTATGCACCCATATTGAAGGTGGTAAATCTCCCTGCCCATTTGTCTAGAGTCTCTCACACTACTAAACGTGGTGCTGAATAGGTTTGTTACCATGATATGTGCTGATTTTAGTAGGTGCGTTACTTCTAAAAAATTGAGTGGTCAAAGAAATCCAGATTTCTTTCCATTCTATAAGATTGTCCCTATGAACCACCCACTAGTGGGCTGTTGTCCCGCACAAAGTATACACTAAAATATTTCTTCTTTCATCCTGAATTTTCCACTTCTCCTCCATGGCATGTAGGAATACCGTAGGATCCCCTTCTCTAGTGTATTAAGGTGCCGAATTGTTACCTATGTGCCTAACACAATGAGTAGTGCTCTTTCGTGTAAGTGCACTCCTTACCTCATGCCCAATCATCTCATAAGTACCATGTGCCCAATTATCACAAGCAACACTTATAGTATCACTAACTAACTGTGCATCCTCCCACTGGAGAATCCCTTCTTTAGATGGTTCAAGTACCTTCGGTCTCAAATGGCACACACATAAATCATGTTCGAGCCTTCTTCACTCAAAAGCTCAACATAGGGCACAAACTTTCCATCCGTTAAAGGGATAATAAATCTTTCCTCCTTGTTCTCAAAACTGATATATCCCTTATCGAATCAAAGATCAAATTATTTGCATAACACAAAGGGTGCCCAAGTAGAGATGGGAAGCTATCTACCTCTGCAAGTGTTAAAACCTCAAATTCCCAAAGTGAACTTGGCTCCATGTATAGTAATGGATGCATCTTTTAAAATTTCGATGGGAGTGGCCTTAGTTCGATTAGCCATGAACAACACATTCGAGGATGGTTGTAATAGAGGTCTCCCCATTTGTACTAATTCATCTAAAGTAATAACATCGACTTCCACGCCCATGTCAATAAATATATTGCTCAAAATCCATCCATCCACAATAGCATTCAAAGTGATCTCCTTGTCACAATCCAAACTATGAGGGGGAATATTGCCATGTAGGATTTGTCATTTGTTCTCAATACTGCATGCGAGTATTCCCTTTAAGCCAATTCCCTAATAATGGAATGATATTCTCTTGGCGTAGAATTTTGCATATTTCCTTCAAATCATCAATATCCTGACTGGACCATCTCTACTACCTTATTTTGTTCCATCTTCCGTGATTTCTCCTTTAAACATTATATTTCACCCTAAAGATTTCGAGTACTTCCATGGTTTCTTGATAAACCTCCTTGTGATGTGCGAATCTGGATATCTTGTATGTAGAACCTCCTCCTTGGTAATAGTAGGATTTTTTTAACGTATCTCCGACACATGCAAAACTTCAATAGCGTGTAGTAATCTTACAGTAATACTTCATATTCTGATGTCAACTTTGGCATCCAATGATTTTCCACAACATGATGTATCCTAACCATGCCTTTGCCTTTGTTCTCCTATTTATATTTCTTGCTAAGATTCATATAGATCCGAGAACTTCTCATAGTTATGATTCTTACCATAGAAAGAACAAGTAATATTCTAAGGACATTCACGCCTATAGTGGCCAGGAGATCTGCATGTAAAACATGTTCCATGAGGAAACTTACCTCGTCCACCACCATGTCCTTGACCTGCATATCCTCCTCAAAGTCCTCAACCTCTACCACGACTTCCTTCAAAATGCCCTTCATTCCTATCATAACGTGCTTGATTGTGATCATGATCCTAGTGCTCACCCTTTCCCTTAGAGTTATCTTACACTCCATCGATTTACACACCAATATCTATAGCATGATGAATCTAACCAATCATCCTATATTCTTCATATCTTGAGTCGCGGACCGAAAATTTTACAATAGCAAGATACGTTCTTTCTTATCGCGCATTGTAATAGTGGGCAACGACTAGCATCATGGTTCAAATGACATATCTCATAGTCCAATAATAATGAATGCACTGATCTCGTGGGGACAACTATCCTTGGTGTGCCCCTCTACTTCACAATTTGTACACCAAATCCTAGTGCGTGTCTCATGGGCTGAATTTACTGATAGTTTCTCCAATTGCTTGGCCATAGCTGGAATTTGTGCCTCCAAGAATGGGATAACTCTAATGTCTATGCTCCCAACTACCTCAGACGTAAAGTTGTTTCAAGTGCTTCACATGGATCAATGTATGTCTTATGTGAAAGCACCTTATAAACGGTGTGATCAGACCTCCACCATTGTGTATGATGACTTGCATGAATATCATAAGAAATCTTAGACAACAGAGTCTTGAAATGGGCATCATAATCCCTAACACTTTCAGTGGTGCCTTTCTTAATGTCCTTGAGCATGCTTATTCTCTTCTTCTCAAACTCAGGGATGTGGAACTCCTAAAGGAAAACATCTTTTAATGTTGCATAATCTACGCAGGTCTGATCAAGGTCAAAATTCCTGTACCAACTGTGTGTGCATCCTTATAATGTAGTAGAAAATTGACTTGCTTTGTGCTCAGAAGTTGTGATCCCTTTTTTATGCCACAGTATTTCACACATGTGTACATGTTCAGAAGCATCCTCTATGCCCCTGTATTCTGGGAGATGAAGGGACATCTCCATGTAAATATTCTGAGGTTTGCGCGGACCCTACCCACTTGATCCAGAACCTCCTATGTTACCTCTGCCTCCAGAACCACTAGATCCACCGGAACTAGAGCCACCTATACCACCTAATCCTCCACCTGTAGCCGGAAGTGGACCAGAAGACGTACTTTCATGTGTGCCAATAGTGGAACTGAACTAAACTCCCACAGTCTGCGAAGTGGTATTGCTCCCAGAAGTGAGCCCAAAAATTTGCGCACTTGAACTCTATGTAAATGATGCACTGAAAAGGTACCTCCAAACAAAAAAAGAATATGTTTTCCCTGCCATAGTTGTACTAGCCACCTATCTTACTCCTGCTCTCCTACTGCTCAAAATAGTGTGTTGACTACTGGATATACTGGATACTAGAAAACCAAGTGCAAGGGAAAGGTTTCTAGGTACATTTAGATGCACACCTACAGCCCATGTCATCTCTATTAGCACACTTCCATGTGAGGCTACGGAGGGTTCCCTGTCATGCTTGACCAAATGGGGGAGTTCCAGATACTCTGACTCCATGCCTCCTATGTGAGCTGTAAATCCTTCATGAGCCATCTCTCTCTACAACACCATCCACTCTACAATATCATGTTGCTTATCTATCTCCCTCTCGCGTGCCTCATTATACTTAAGCCGCATTTCTTCTCTCTACCTTTCTACCACTAAGTCTACCATCTCTCACCAAACCTACCCCTTCCCTCACGTGTGGTGGGGTTTAGCTAGTCATAGGTTTTTCTTCTATGTTTAGGGTTACCATCAAAAAAACTATTGCCATTGGAATGCCTTGCAAGTATGTTCCCCTAGGATAACGTAAAAGCTGGAACTCTACTTTCGGGCAAGAATATGTGGAAATGGAGTACTCCAAGATATAGCTATTCAAAACACCACAGAACCACGTATCCACAATGCGGTCTAAATCAAATCAACATCATAGAGGACCTAAAATTCCTCTTGCGTCTAGAAAAGTGTGTGATACCTCCATTTTTATTTAGATGAATAAGTAACTTGACCACTCATACGAGATCAACCAGAAAAGATAACAAATAATATCTCATTAAAACATTCATACAGATTCTCGATCTACCCATGCATGTGCATCAAACTCGGATCCAATGTTGAACCTCCATTTGTATTATTCTTACAGATGTTTTATCCACTCCTCAACATTTTCTAG
Source organism: Taxus wallichiana var. yunnanensis (assembly GCA_018340775.1). Classification (NCBI taxonomy): domain Eukaryota; kingdom Viridiplantae; phylum Streptophyta; class Pinopsida; order Cupressales; family Taxaceae; genus Taxus; species Taxus wallichiana. The sequence continues at coordinate 836,480,060 of CM031240.1, forward strand.
ATTCAACCGATGCGTCTTCATTATGAACCATCCACGAAAACAAGCTGAAAAAGAGGTCCCAAAAATGGAACCAATGATGCGACCTAGAATTTACCACAATAACCCAGGAGCATGCTTTGGCACATCACTCATCCTGAGATGAGTGCTCACTGAAGCACGCAAAGGTATCAAGCCCTCTTTAGGGTTGCTTGTATAATGTGTTAACGTGATGAAGATTTTAAACATGCGATTCATAAATAGCACAAACGTTCCACGAGCATATTCTAGATCTAGATCTTAAAGAACCAGAATCAAACTATAACCATAATGAAATCAACCATAAAATAACCAATTATAGTCATGGTTAACACCTTAATTAAGCCAATACAATCCATTGTATTAAATAAATTAAATACTGTTGAAGCTTCTTATAATAAATAGTATCATAAGTTTAAGTGCGTGCAGATTACAATAAATAGTATTATAAGTTTAATCACGTAGTATAATCCATATTTATAAGGGTGGGGAATTTCCCTTCACCACTTACATTATTCCCAAAATAGGTCACATGCTAAAAATATCCATGCACCTTTACAATACCATTCACACATATAAGTGCGCTAATAATATATCTCTTACGGTTGACTAGACGTTATAATTCTATTATTAACTCAAACTCATGCAAAGTGCTTAGTAGACGCTCCTCCAAAATATCTTGTTGCGTGTCGTGCAAGTCTTCATCTGTTGTGTGTCCCACGGACACTATATCCAAAAATAAACCATAAACGTGAAAACAACTAAGTCTGGATTAGTCTTTGTCCTTCGCGCTTGTTTCCTTCCCTAACCTTTCGTACCTTCAAATGCTCCTTGTTCTTATGCGTGAATCTTCTATGTACCTTCCTCTTATTGTCATACTCTATCTTCTCAATATATATAAATACTTAGAGATAGGAGATACAAATTTTGAACATGAGAGAAATGATGATAGATTAAATACACACAATTACTACATATTACATTTACTACATATTACTACATATGGAGAGAAAATGTAGATTGTTAACCTATTCTTTCCAAGCATCTTTGTAATTAAGTACATTGCAAATTATGTAGCAAAAGCATAGAAGATTTTGGAAACTTATCATCAAATGTTGATGCAGATTGCAAACATTGAAAACCCAGATGAAATGGAAGCAATAGCATACAAGATACTTATAACTAAAACAATTTTTGAAAGAGACATTGGCACATAAGAAACATGTCACATGTTGTTGGAGCTTCCATTGGTAGAGAGAAGTAGAGTATTTTTCAATTTTAATTTTTCACATGAGGTTTTCAAACTGGTAACAACAACTGATGAAGCTGACCATGAAGAATATGTAAAAACATTCATTGACGGGTAAGAGAATAGGCCTTTTTTCAAGGAAAGTGAGTCACTTATTGATGTCGGTAGATCTTGGACATATAATCCAAGGAGAAAAAGAGATTAAAAAATGGGAGATTAGGAGTTTGAAAACTATTATGAGAGTATTCCCTAGGTTTTCCTCCATCGCTTGAATCACATAATTGGGTTGATTTTTGTTGATCAGAGTTGTTTCTTTACGAGTTGTTTCGTGATATAGAGAGAGATATTAGACTTAATTCTGATTCAATAAATTCAAACTAGTATTCATTCAATTATAATCCATGGCATGTTGAGAGGAGGACTACTATAGAAGATGTTGATAATAACATCGATTCTAAAGATGAATTTAATCAACATATTCAACAAAATACAACAAAACTTGAATGGTAACTCATATCTAGGATTCATCGTGGTCAAATATTGCAAGTGACTGAAATAGATATGTTGGGAAGAAGAGATATTGACAGATAAGCACCATGGAATGATTAATATCGAGGGGAATAATACACAAGTAAAGAAATTAAATTCATAAGCAACATGAAAGATAATGGGTTGGTTATAGATGATGAATTAGCCCCAAATTTCAATTATGACACCTTGGGTGCTAAACAAAAATAAACACTTGATATAATATTGACACATTATAATCAACATCAAAATAACATGCCATTATTCATGATAGTTCAAGGAACAACAAGAACTGGAAAATCCTATGATATTGGTACAATTCATTAGACACTTTTTGATGCATCATTTCCATAACATTATCCTCTTCTATTACTTTCCTCAATAGGAGTTACAACATTTAATATTGGTGCCTCAACGATCCATTCACAACTTTGAATCCCTATTACAGATTTTATAGAATTAAAAGGATCAATACTTACAACATTCCAACAAGTGTGCCACTTAAAATATATATTTATTGATGAAATGAGCTTCATTGGAAAACATTTTATAGAAAACATAGACTCCCAAATTCGTCAAGCATTCCCTAAAAAATCATACATCAGTTTTGGTGGTGTTTATATGATTTTGGTAAGAGAGTTAGGGGTACTTCCTTATATTATAGAAAAATCACCATATGATAGTAATAGATGTGTAAAGCAAATATGGGTAGCATTCACAATAGTTGTTACACTGGATAAGGTATTTAGACAAGAAGGATAAAATGAATACCAAAACTTTTTTTGACAACTTCTCACAAATCTAAGAGATGTGAATCCGACATTGGATGATTGGATGTTATTAATGAGTAGAACTAATTTTTCATTAGAAAAATCTAGAAATGATGAATTCAAAAATAATATTCACCCGATTGTGACAAAGATTAACGTGAATGTTATCCTGTAAAATTGACAAGGAAATTTTGTAGATAACCATACCAAAATTTTGTTTTGGTCCCCTGGGAAGGTCTATTAACATTCAATATGGCCTAAAACTCCTTTCTAGAAATCAAGTTTTAAAGAACTTAGCCATTTTCATCTTTTTTGAACTGGGCACAAGAAATGTTGTGTCGACATAGAAAAATATGTGCCCCTTTGAAAACCCTTTGGCACCCTAGATGATGTGTCAACATCAGAGAAGCCACACCCCTTTGGCGCAGGGAAGGACATGTCAACATCAGTAAACATGTGCCTAAGGCGCGAGAAATAACATGTCAACACATCAAAATGTGCGCTAAGTAAATCCCCTAAACATCCTTTGGCACTAAAAACTTCATGTCAACATCATGAGATATGCGCTTAAGGTGCTAAAAACTTTGTGTCAATGCTAAGTACAATTAAGCGCAGGTGCATTTAAGCCTATGTCGACACTTTGAAAAGTGTGCCAAAGAAAAGTGGGTGGGGTAATAAATGCCAAATTTTCTATATATAGGTGCTTAACACCTGTCATTTTCACGAATTAAAAATTGTGAAAAGTATTCCTCTGCACCTGTCAGCTATCCCTGTCACGCCCGCATGTTGTTTTTCAAGTTTGTGGACCCCAAAGTCATCCTTCGTCCTTTATTAAACCGGGTAAGTGGTTTTTATCAATCTTATTGTTGTTTATGGTTTTGTTTCTTGGTTGTTAGGTTTTAGGGTTATTATAAATCTAAGAGGTTAAATCTAAAAAATCTAAAATGAATAAACCCACCATTCTATAACCAACCGACCCCACTTTTTGCTTCTCCTTCCAGATTTGTAAATCTGGAAGGCTCTGCCTCTGAAAGAAATGAAAACCCATCTTCCCTACCTGCTGCCTTGCTCTTTTTCTCTCTCGTATCATCTAAAATCCAAATGCAAAATAAGAGAGAAATCAAAATCAAGAAATTGGCCAAAACACCCAACTGTTTTCCCTTCGGTGCAATCTGCATTTATGCTACATCACACATAGTCACGCCATAGTGCATTTCAAACCCATGTAGCATAAGCCCTTCCTGCGCAATCCAAAACAAATACTTAGCAATTTCTTGAAAAGCGCAGGCACAGTGCAAATGCAATGACAATGACATTATTTGTTGTGTAAACCAAATCCACGCCAGCAAGTAAAACCCTTGGTGCACTGGCTCTTCATGCTACATTTCCCATACCTGCTTTGGCGCACTTTGAAAGCATGCAACACAAAACTTTCTTGTGCCTCACAAAACACACTTCCTAAGGTGCTGGCACGCAACTTCTATAACACCAACATTGCATGTTGTGTGTTTCTTACTTGCACCCCATGCCTCCTTTGGCGCCAACATCTACATGTTGACATCCCCAAAAGTGCACCCAACCTTTTTAAGCCTCTGCAGCATGCTATGAACTTGCGCCTTGTGCCCTAAGCCTTATAATTGCTCATTCTTCTTTCTACAAGCTTTCATTATGAATAACATGACAGGTTGACATGGCTCTTCTATGTTGGACCTCCTTGATCCTCTTTGTAGAGAAACAATGTCAAGCAAAACCCAACCAAGTCTAAAGGTAAAGCTAAGTTGATAGAACAAGAGATGAAGTATAAATATCATAAATTTAGGATGCCTGACTCATATGCAGAGAGTTATCTCAATATCAGAGACTCGAGCTCGGTCACATTGATAGGGAAGACTTTTGGACAAGAACGAACTAGGCTACTAGTGGCCCATGGATGACCAAATTGGTAGGCGGTGGATTACACTTTGCAGCTAGGCTGCCAAATAAGTGCTATTAATAAGTTCATCATATTGGTGGCTAGATGCTATAACAAGGACACAAGATGTGTCGAGGATAAAGAAGGAAAGACGGTCATTGACCTAATCGCTCGTCACTTTGAAATAACTCTGCATTCCTCATCACATGCGAAGACGTCGCCATAAGCCTAGAAGAGTGAAAAAGGCATGGGATGACAATGAGGACAAGTGTATGCAAATGATGAACAAGCTATATCTTAAGAAAAAAACTCAGTTAGCGATGGCCTCGCACCATCCACCGTAATGATTTCAACACGGAACCGAGTGATACAATCACCTTCCCGAGTAGATTTTGGGATCCCCGATGCCCATCATTTCCATAAATGGATGCTGAGGTACTTAGAGACCATGAGCAAGAATGTTCCTGAATAATGTTATGGTTGGGGACAAATCATCAGTGACACCATCTCCCAAAGAGCTTCAACGAGTCATGATAACTAGGAGGTTCTATATGAATTCCTATGTTGTATATGTTACAATCTTCGGTGAGATATTTTACCGACCTCACTCGAAATGTGGTGTGGCCCCGTGTAAAAATATAAGAATACTACCTAGAGCTCGAGGCTCAAGAACAACATCACTCGGTTCTCAAAAATCAATGACGCCTTCTTCTATGAGGTGATCTACCTATTGAGGCCAAATATGAGACATGGTCGAACTAGCCCTGAGTGTCACCATTTACACAAAGAAGTGGGGAGAATTATTCACTCGGTTTCCCACATTCACCTATATTAGGGTAGTGAATTTTGAGGGTGAACCGACCAAGCTACAAAGGTATGTAGGGCCCAAGAAAATTCACTTAGAGTTGTCAAGGCAACTAATCACATACCATGAGAGATGCATGAAGAGAAAGAAGGAGGAACTCCATTCCCCTTCTGATGGCCGATACACTTGCACCACATTAGCAAAAGCCCGGGAAATGTATGTCAGCTTGAATTGCTGAATCTAAAGCACAACTTCCCATCTAGGGCTACCTTTGATTATCGGGGTTGCCTCCCAAAGGAAACAATTGATCCTATACATGTCCCCGAGATCGAGGACATCTCGCATCGACTGACACACACGAAATAGATCTCATGTGAAAGGATCACTCGGGCTGGCTCTGAAGAGATCAAACACTATGGCATGGCCATCATTCAAAAAGGATTCCAAGAACCTCGATCAAGAAATTGATCAACTTGACCTTGACACGGATGGGGACGATTGGTCATTCGCAGAGATTGATAGAGCCAAGGCACCAAAGACCATCGAGGAAAGGGTCAAGAACATGTTGTAATGCACCTGAACATTGGTCCGAATAGAATGGTCTCCTCTACCTCTTGGTATATTTCACTTCTTCTCCTTTAGGACGAGCACCTCTAAGGCCATCACAAGTGCCAAAAGGAAAAGGAAAAGATAAAGAGGAGGGAGAATCAAGCAAAGAAGAATCTCCTCAAAGCCCTCCTACTACTTCCGAGAAGCAAGTGGTCGACCTAGTCTCCCTAGGTAAAGAAGAAAAGACAATCAAGTTTTGATAGACATATCCACTCGGGATGTGGTCATAGCTACAACCCCGAGGTACCCACCATTCCTTCTTCCGCTCCTTCTCCTCCCCCTGTTGTTGAAACATCTATCCCAATGGATGTTTCTTCTTCTCTTCCTTCCTCCCTTCCATCTCCCACCTCTTCCATCTTCTCCTCTCTCATGGATCTATCACCTAGTGTTCCCTCCATCCCATTATAGATCCCTTCCACCTCCATGTCATTTTCTTCTCCCATTAGTAACTCCAGGACCCCATAAGCAGCAGTTGCATTGGACTCCTTATCGATGCCACCACCAAGTGTCTCAATGTTCTTAAGGCGGCCTCTTGATTGCTTCCCCTTTCACTCCCGTTTCTTCTTCCTTTCCCTCCACTCCTTCTCCCATAAATCCAAGCTGGATCTCTCACCAACTAGGTCAAATCAAGAGTAAAGTTACCATAGCACCCATGGACTTCTTTTTCATTCGAAGAAGGGACCAAAGAAGAAAAAATCTATAACTCACTTCTCAAACAAGACTTCGGGAGAGAGGGTCATGGATATTGCATATCCCGACCCCACCAAAGAAAAATATCTGTCCCTATAGACTTTACAAAGTGACTCAAGTCACCATGCAAACCTCATCCGAGATCCTGTAAAGAGAGGCTTTGTCTATAGCAGATGCCCTCTGCAAGAAGCTTCAAGAAGCAAAGGAGGAGAAGAGGATACTAAAGGAGCAAAACAGAAATATCCTCCAAGCTTTGCAAAGAATGGACAATGCTCCTCCCATGACTACCGTTGAGCCTCCCAAGTTCTCGAAACAGGACAAGGTAAATGAATATAGAAAGATCGGTGAACAAGACATGGCAAAGTGTCCTCCTCGATAGAGAGAATCCTCGAGATAGTGAGGAAATAATCAAGAAATTCATGGACTTCACCGGAGTATAGATCGGGAAAACAAGGAGGCTGCAGCATGGCGGGATCCCTCTTCGAGGAGTTAGACAATGCCGATTACAACATGAAACATTCCAAGCAATGGTCAACTCCTCACCGATGACCTATTAAAGGTCACATCAAAATCCTTAATCAAGTCTTGGACATAGTTACATCCTAATAGCAATATATTACTTCATGAAATGGGTGGAGGCCATACCCATCAAACATGCCACTCGAAGTTACTTACAACTTCATCAAAGAAAATATTATCATGATATTTGACATCCCACATAAAATCGTTGTTGATAACGCTTCCAACTTCTCTTCATGAGAAGTAATCAGTTTTTGCTATGGATACAGAATAACCTTGGCTCATGCTTCTGCTTACTATCCTCAGGGAAATGGTTAGGCGACTCCAATCTAGCAAGAACTCCAGTGACTATCATTCGGAAGCTAGATGATGAGAACCAATGATCCCAGCACAAATCATTGTATGATGCTTTGTGGGTGGATCATATCACTCCAAAGAGATCTCTCGGCATGTCACCTTTCTAGGTGTTGTATGGGACCGATGCTGAAATCCCTATCTCCTTAGAACTTCCTACTCGCAAACTTGACATGCAATCGTAGATGAAATTTTTCAGAATTGTCTTGAAAAGAGGATTATGTACATGATGGAAAAAATTTCATTTTGGTCCCTAGAAGGTCTATTAACGTTCAAAATGGCCTAAAACTCCTTTCCAGAAATCAAGTTTTAAAGAACTTAGCCATTTTCACCTTTTTGAACTAGGTGCAAGAAATGTTGTGTCGACATCACAAAGAAATGTGTGCCCCTTTGAAAATCCTTTGGCACCCTAAATGGCATGTCAACATCGAAAATAAGTTGCGCCCCTTTGGCAAGGAAAATGACATGTCAACATCATTAAACATGCACCTAAAAAAAATGTGCTAAGGCGCTGAAAAAATAATCAAAATGTCGACAAAATTAAAATAGTGTGTGCACATAAATTTAAACCCTTTGGCTTGAAAAACTTCATGTGTTGACATCATGAATATGCTTAAGGTGCTAAAAAAATTTATGTCGACACTAACCAACTTGCACCAAGGTGCATTTAAACCCATGTCGACACTTTGAAAAGTGTGCCAAAGAAAGTTGGTGGGGTAATAAATGCCAAATTTTCTATATATAGGCACTTAACACTTGTCATTTTCACGAATTGAAAATTGTGAAAAGTATTCTCTCTGCGCCTGTCAGCTATCCTGTCACGCCCGCGTGCCATTTTTTGAGTTTGTGGACCCCAACATCATCCTTCATCCTTTATAAAACTAGGGTAAGTGGATTTTATCACTCTTGTTGTTGTTTGTGGTTTTGTTTCTTGGTTATTGTTAGGTTTTAGGGTTGTTATAAATCTAAAGGTTAAATCTAAAAATGAATAAACTAAACCATCCCCATAACCATCTGAAACCCCTTTTCCTCTCCTCCTCCTTAGATCTACAAATCTGGAAGGCTCTTGCCTCTGAAAAAACCATCCTTTATATATACCTACTTATTATCTTGAATCCCTGAAACCCTCTCTTTATCATTTTGCAAAAACAAAAAGAGAGAAAAATCATGTGAAAAAAAAGAAATCCAAAAATGCAAAAATCATTTTTATCCTTGGCACATTGTTTTTCATGTTGCACACCCCCCCACATCATGCCTGGCACACTTCACACTCACTACACATACCCATATTCCCATGCCAAATAAAAACACTTAGCAATTTTGTGAAGGCGCGGGCACACTCTTTGACACAACATCAACATTATGATGTTGTGTCCCCCAAATCCACAAGCAGCCCTTTAGTTTTCCTTTGGCGCATTGATCTCCTTTGCAACATCTTCAGAAATTGTGCCTTGGGCACACTTAAAAGTCATGCAACACCATCCTTTTTACTTGCGCCCACTAAAAAAAATTTCTAAAGCATTGGCACATTTCTTGACATCAACATGCCATGTTGTGTGTTGTTACCCCATACCCACGCTTTTCCTTGGCTTTAAACCTTTTGTGCAACACTCTCTCAAAAGTGCACCCTTTATAACCCTTTGGCGTAGCTTTTCTCCTGTCAACACAGGCACACATTTTTGCATGTTGACATCCCCAAAAGTGTGCCCAACCTTTTTAAGCCTCTGCAACATGCTATGAACTTGCGCCTTGCGCCCTAAGCCTTATAATTGCTCATTCTTCTTTCTGCAAGCTTTCATTATGAATAACATGATGGTTGACATGGCTCTTCTGTGTTGGACCTCCTTGATTCTCCTTGAACAACAACAACCATCCTCGAGCTCACACATGTCTTCATCAAGCAAAAATCCAACCAAGTCTAAAGGAAAAGCTAAGTTGATAGAACAAGAGATGAAGTATAAATATCAAAAAGTCAGGATGCCTGACTCATATGCGTAGAGAGTGATCTCGATATCAGAGACTCTGAGCTTGGGCACATTGATATGGAAGACTTATGGGTGAGAACCAACCAGGCCACTAGTGGCCCCTGGATGAACAAACTGGTGGGCAGTGGATTGCACTTTGCAGTTGGGCTGCCAGTAAGTGTTGTTAATAATGAGTTCATCATGTTGGTGGCTCGATGCTATAACAAGGACACAAGATGTGTCGAGGATAAAGAGGAAAGATGGTCATCGACCTAACTGCTCGTCACTTTGAAATAACCCTAGGCATTCCTCATCACAGGCGTACATCATCGCCATAAGCCTAGAAGACTGCAAAAGGCATGGGATGACAATGAGGACAAATGTATGCAAATGATGAATGAGCTATATCTTAAGAACAAAAATCCGGTGAGCCGATGGCCTGACCATCCACCGCGGTGACTTGATGAGGAACTAGGTGATCTGATCACCTTCTTGAGTAGAGTGTTTGGGCTTCCTGATGCCCATCATTTCCATAAATGGATGTTGAGGTACTTAGAGACCATGAGCAAAAAATGTGCTGAGCAATTTTTGGGTGGGGAAATCATCAATGACACCATCTCTCGGCAGCATTCAATAGGTCATGACAAGGGGAAGTTCTATATGAATTCCTATGTTGTATACGTTGCAGCATCAATGAGAGATTTCACAGGCCTAGCTCGAAATGGGGTATGGCCCCAGGTCAAAATATATGAATACTACCCAGAGCTAAGGCTCAGAACAACATCCCTCAGTTCTCAAAAATCAACGACGCCTTCTTCTATGAGGTGATCTACTATTGAGGCCGAATATGAGACATGGTCGAACTAGCCCCGAGTGTGGTCACTGTCACAAAGAAGTGGGGAGCATTGTTCACTCAGTTTCCCACATTCACATATCTCAGGGGGTGAATTTTGAGGTGAACCGACCAAGCTACCAAGGTATGCGGGGCCCAAGCTGATTCTCTTAGAGTTGTCAAGGCAACTAATCACATACCATGAGAGATGCATGAAGAGAAAGAAGGGAGGAACTCCATTCCCCCTTACGATGGGCGATACACTTGCACCACACTTTGGCCAAAAAGCATGGGAAATGTATGCGAGCTTGAATTGCTGAATCTAAAGCACAACTTCCCATAGAGCCTACCTTTGATTGCTCGGGTTGCCTCCCAAAGGAAAAATTGATCCTATCCATGTCCACACGAGATCGAGGACATCTACATCGACTTGACACATGAAATAGATCTCGGGTGAAAGGATCACTCCAGGGCTGGCTCTGGAAGATCAAACACTATGGCATGGCCATCATTCCAAAAGGATTCCAAGAACTGATCAAGAAATTGATCAAGTTTACCTTGACACGGATGGGGATGATTGGCCATTCACAGAGATTGATAGAGCGAGGCACGAAGACCATTCGGAAAGAAGTCAAGCACACGTTGCGGCACACCAAACATTGGTGCAAATAGAATGGTCTCATCTACCTCGGGGTAGATTTCACTACTTCTCCTTTAGGAAGAGAGCACCTCCAAGGCCAATGGCCCAGTGCTTTGAAAGGAAAAGGAAAGATAAAGGAGGAGAATCAAGCAAAGAAGAAGCTCCTCAAAGCCCTCCTACTACTTCTAAGAAGCAAGTGGTCGACCTGGTCTCTCCAGGTAAAGAAGAAGAGACCACCGAAGTTTCAATGGATACATCCACTCAGGATGTGGTCATAGCTACAACCTGAGGTACCCACCATTCCTTCTTCTGCTCCTTCTCCTCCCCTGTTGTTGAAACATCTATCTATTCCCGATGGATGTTTCTTCTTCTCTCCCTTCCTCCCTTCCATCTCCCACCTCTTCCATCTTCTCCTCTCTCTGCGGATCTATCACCTAGTGTTCCCTCCATCCCATTACAGATCCCTTCCACCTCCATGTCCTTTTCTTCTCTGTAGTAACTCCAGGCCCCACAAGTAGTAGCGTGTTGGACTCCTTGTCGATGCCACCACCAAGTGTCTCAACGTTCTTCCCTATGCGGCCTCTTCAGTTGCTTCCCCTTTCACTCCCATTTCTTCTTCCATTCCCTCTACTCCTCTCCCATAAGTCCAAGCTGGATCTCTGACCATCTAGGTCAACTCAAGAGAAAGGTTCCCATAGCACCCATGGACTTCTCTGTCATTCCAAAGAAGGGACCAAAAGAAGCAAAAGCTATAACTCACTTTTTAAAGAGCACTTTGGGAGAGAGGGTCATGGAGATTGCATATCTGATCCCACCAAAGAGAAGAAAGATCTATCTCCTACAGACTTTACAGTGACCCAAGTCACGATGGGAACCTCATCTGAGAGCCTACAAGGAGAGGCCTTGTCTATAGTAGATGCCCTCTGCAAGAAACTTCAAGAAGCAAAGGAGGAGAAGAGAGATACTAAAGGAACAAAACAAACATCTTCTCCAAGCATTGCAAAGAATGGGCAATGCACCTCCTATGACTGCCGCTGAGCCTCTTGAAGTTCTCAGTCAGGACAAGATAAATGAATACACCAAGATTGGTGAACAAGGCATGGTAGTGTCCTCCTGGATAGAGTGAATCCTCAGAGATAGTGAGGAAATAATCAAGAAATTCACAGGACTCTACCAGGGTATAGATCAGGAAAATAAGGAGCTACAAGGAGTAGCAGGATCCCTCTCTGAGGAGTTGGACAATGCCAGATTACAACATGAAACATTTTAGGCAATGGTCAACTGCTCAGTGATGACCTATTAAAGGTCGGCGTCATTGATCACCCGTGGGCACACAACAAAGCTCTCGTTGCACTTTAGATTATCGGGTTGATCAAATGGAATATATCCTAGAGAGGATAGATAAAATCAAGGATGAAGCCACTGATGCAAAATATCAAATGGAGCGGAGATTTACAAAGATGTCTCCGAGGATGCTTAGTGAATCATTCACCTTGAGGAGGCGAGATGATACAATCCAGCTCTTGAGGATATCACAACCCAGGTTTGGCACGAGGTCACTTTTGACCAGAGATCTATCAATAACCTTACGGCTTGCCATGATTTCATTGGATACTTGATTGAGGCATGCGAAGAATATGCTGTGGGCTACTGACAAGCTCAAGAAATCAAAAAAAAAAAACTTGCGAAGTCATTGGCGACCATTTCAAGGTCTGATCATAATCAACTTGAGATGATGATCAACAAGTTTATGGAATACTGAGAGCTCGGTGTCACATCACCTCTCTCTGATCGGAAGCAAGACACTCCATTCAAGCAAAGAGATGATGATGAATAGTTTCTCTTCTTGTGTATGCGCTTGATCTTTTTGTAAAAATATTTAAAAAGTATGTTGGCATTTATGATGACATCATCCATGTTGCATCATGGGATGTTGCCATCCAAAACTTGCCCAAAGTCAACTTTTGACTTTTTAGATATTTTGTAAATATCTTGTAAGATATTTTGTAAATAGTGGTTGGTTTGTTTTTGTCTTCTTTCTCCTTCTCCTTCTATAAATACTGGAATACTTGTTGTATTCCGGTGGACATTTTTGTATGAAAAAGAGTGAAGAGAGAAAGACTTTGTGCCTTCTTGTAACAGAAGAGATATTAATATATATGTTAAGACTTTGTGCTCAATATATGTGTTATTTGCATCAGATCTTTCTTAAGTTAGATCTATGTTTCTATTATATTGGATTCATTCTTATTATCATCATATGTTCATCAGTATTGCTTTGTTTGTTTATGCAAGTAAGTTTGGCTCTGTTTACTACCAGCCCAAAGCATAAACCCTCTGACCTTTCTGTCTTGGAATTCATTTCTTTTCTCCCTTCAGATCTACCTTCCTCCATTCCTTCCCTCTTACATTTTTATTCACATTTGGAACTACCTCTACTGGGATGAGATCCCAAACCCCTGAAGTTAGAATAGTGTAGATTTGCATAGATTCCTGCTTGATAGAATAGCAATAAACCAGTTTCACTTTGTTGTCTCAAAGAGGGCTATGCCTTGCACACTGTTGGCTATTTCCCCATGACCTATCTAACAACAGATTTTCAAACCAATAGTTTTTGGTGACTCTGTTGGGGATCGAACTAAGGAAATAATTAAAAAACTGTAAAAATCACTACCAGTTTGCAAATTTTAACTCTTTGTTAAAAATTAAAATTTTTGCAAAAGTGATCAAAACTGAAAATTTCCTTAGGCAAATCCATAGATCTGGACCAGATAGGAGCTTTTAGTTCACTGAGTTTTTACAAAAACTTGTATATTTCCGTAGATCTGAGAATCTGACATTTTATGATATTTTCAAAACCTTGCAAAATTCAGTCAAAATCCAAAATCAGCTTTCTAAATTAACCCACCTTTTATCCTTGTTAATCTTTGTCAAAAAACCACAATCGGTTGTTATTAAAAAGAGGATAAAATTTAAATATTAAAAAAGTACATGCTGCTGATTTTTGCCAGAAAAATCAGAAAATCAGCAAGTACAAACAAAAATATTGTTGTAAATCTACTCTTAATTGTTGCAGATCTGAATGGATACATTGGGGTGAACAATTTACTCGTGTAGAAGAGCTCATGGAGAAGTTGATCCAATCTTTGATCTACTTCAAAGGCACAATTTCAGTATCACTCCAGCATGATTCACATCACTAAGTTTAGCGGATCGATCAGCAAGAAGTGCCTCGCCTCCACGAAGGAGCCGGATTTCACAAGGTGCCTCGACATCAATTTGCAGTGCTCTTTTGCTAAGTGGAACCACACTCCCTGCTCATGTTCTTTTCCCCACATTTTCAAATGGTGATAAATCTACCTATACCATGGGAAATGCCATGGGTCCTCTAGCACTTTCCACATCCGTTCACCCCCTCCCTCACGGAAATCACAAGAATTTCCCAAAATTTGATGGGAGTGGAAATCAAAGCATGACACACATATAGCTTGCATTTATTATGTCATGTAGTATTCTAGATGTGACTCATGAAGATGTATCTATATGTCTCTTTCTTGAGACCTTGCAAGGGCCTGCATCAGAATGGTTCCAGCATTTACCAGCCGGATCCATCACCAGTTGGGCCACATTACGGACTACATTTGAAGATAGGTATAAGCCTTCAGAAGATGCATTCACATTATTATCAAAAATCACTCACATGAAGAAGGAGGCCAATGAAACCATGCATGATTTTATCACCCATTTCAATTCACTAATCAACCATGTGTGTGCCACCTTGCCATGTTGCCAACATTAGAGAATCAAAAGTGTTTCTTTGTGAACGTAATGAGTTCGAGAGTAAGTTTCTTACTTTTACAAGAACAAATACCAACCTTGGTTCTTGCTCAAGCTGTGGCCATTCGGATAGAAGACAACCTTCTTATATCTGGTGAGTTAAGATGAGAGCCATCAAAATCAAAGGCTTGACTTCTTCTCGAGCCACCTCATCGGATCCAGGCATTCCAAGAAGATGGCAAATGATTTGCTCTCATTGAAGAAGCAATTGGCTCAAGCATCATCTCTTTACTCCATACCGGGATATCCCACGGAGGAACTTCACTCCCAACAACGCCCCCAAAGGCCACATTTTCTTTTGCTTCTCAAAGGTTAGCAATTGAAGCCCCTCCGAGTTAATGCCTTGGTTGAAATCGAAGAAGATGATACAAATTATGAAGAACCTTTGTCGCAAGGCGAAGATGATCAAATGTCGGTGAACCGATTGGTGACTCTACTATCGGGTATATGGAATTTGAAGATGAGGAATCTGATGAAGAAGAGGGTACCCAAGGGTATGCGAGTGGACAATCATACATAGTTTTCACTCACTCACAAGGAAAAGAAGCAAAGGTTGCTGCTGAAAAACAAAAGGAAAAGGCCATGGTAGCTCCACCACCAACGATTGCTAAAAGAGGTAATCCCCTTCCTACTCAACCTCTGTTAAACCTTTTGTAAAGAAATATTTTCCTCTATTTCTCCTCCAAATCAGCCTTCCTCCAATTCCATAAAGACCAGTAATCCTCCTCCACAAATGCATGAAATGAAGGACTCATTCCTTCGTTAGCACAACCCTTGGTCGCATTTGATATAATTGATCATGCTAAAAAGACCAAGATCCAAATGTCTGAGGTTGAATACCTTCAGTCCAACCCAGAGCAGCTTGTAAGATTAACTAAGTATATCCAAAACCAGGCTTTTCATCCTTCCTCCCATTTCCCCAAAAGGAATTCTTCCCACCCCTCCTACGTCTCACGTAAATGTTGCCTCGACTTCTGCATCGGGGAAAATTGAACCTTTTTACCTATCTCTCCTAATCAATGGTCATAAACTAAGCAATTGTATAATTGATTCTGGAGCTTCTGATAATGTTATGCCAGCAAAGGTTGCCCATGCTTTGGGCCTCACACTTACTAAACCTTTTGGTAGATGCTCCATGGAAACCAAGCAAGTACCATTGATTGGTCAGATCAAGGATGCACAATTTGCATTCGTGGCATTTCTGAAAAAAGGGTAAAAATGACTATTCTCATAGCTGATATTCTAGCAGCATACGAAATATTGCTAGGGAGGAGCTTCTGTAAAGAAGTTGGTGGGGAAATTCATATGGACTGGTCCAAAGCCAGGATCCTGTCAAAGGAGTGATGCAGACATTGGAACCAGAATCAAAAGAAATATCTAGTCACCAACTCTGATGACCCTAAGGCTCAGATTCTTTTCAAATCATCAGGGATGGGAAACTACTTCTTGTCCACCGACTCAGATAAAATGGACGTTCTCATCCAAAAAGAGGATCTCAACAAAGTGTGGACATTGCAGTTTGATGGCAGTTGTGCAAAGTGGATGCGGTGTTGGGGCTGTTCTAATATCTCATGAGGAGGAGATTTTCCCTTTTTCTTTCAAGTTGTAGTTCTTCAATACAAATAATACCACCGAGTATGAATCCTTGTTACTTGGCATGCAAGCTGCAAAAGAGAAGGGAATCAAGAATCTAAAAGTGCAAGGTGATGTTGAGCTAATTGTCAATCAGGTAAAAGGGATATACCAAGTAAAGAATGACCGGCTCAAACACTACCGCAATGCGGTATGGGATAACATCGAGGAGTTTGATGCTTTCTCAATCAAAGTAGTTCCACGAGCTCAAAATGACATGGCTGATTCATTGGCCATCTCAGCATCTCTCATGCTCCCTCACCTAGGGTTAAAAATAGATACATATACCATTGAGGTGGTTTTTCACCCAAGTGTGCCAGATAATTCACAACACTGGCAAGTGTTCAATGATGACAACCAAATTATCACTTTTACGGAAAAGTGACAATTTTCAAAGAGCTTCATTTTGATGGATCAACTTCTACGTGTCGTGAGTCTCTCACCGGTCAAGCACATGAATCTGAAAAAGAAATAGTGATACAACTCAAAGGAAACAAGATTCCGAAAGGTTTAGTTTCCTTAGAATGACTATTTGATAATCATGACCATTTTGTAAAGAAAAAGTGACAGGATGATCCTTCCTCTTCTCTCGAAAAATGAATCTGTCAATCTGGGTACTACGGAACATCCTCGTTCCATGAACATTGGGAAGTGTTGTACACCTGAAGAAAAACAAAAAAATTTCAAGTTGCTAAAAAAGTACATGGATGTATTAGCATGGTCTTATGCTGATCTCAAGTCTTTCAAGCCAAAGGACATTCGGCATGACATCCCACTCAAGGATGATGTCAAGCCTTTTCATCAAAAGCAAAGGCATTACAACCCCAAAATCTCAGGTACCATCTAGGCTGAAATTCAGAAGATGTTGGATGCAAGAATCATTTTTCCAATTCATCACAGATACAGGTTGCTAATATTGTACCTGTGTGAAGAAGAATGGTGAGATACGCATATGCGTGGACTTTCACAACTTGAACCAGATCATCCTTAAAGGATAATTACCCACTTTGATAATGGATCAAGTCTTACGGGTAGTAGTAACCAGTTCAGAAATGTTGTCTATGCTGGATGGTTTTTTGGGTTACAATCAAATTCAAGTCACGCTTGAAGATCATTTCAAACAACATTCACCACCCCTTGGGGTACCTTCACCTACAACAGGATGTCGTTCGGTTTAATCAATGCACGGTGCCACCTTCCAATGAGCAATGGACTTTGCATTCAAAGGTATGATGGGAAAGGTCATCATGGTTTACCTAGATGACCTAACCATGTTCTCAAAAATGAAGTGATCACTGCGATCATTTAGAACAAGTCTTGATCAGATCTTTGAGAACACGGGATTTCACTAAATCCCAAGAAGTCAGTTTTTGGGGTCACTGAAGGAAAGCTTGCTAGGACATGTCATCAGTAGAGAGGGAACTAAGATAGATGTCGAAAGAGTCAAGGCTATTCGAGCCTTACTTTTTCCTACAAGCAAGACTGGTGTTCACTCTTTCTTGGAAAGGTAAATTTTCTTAGGCGCTTTGTTCCTGATTTTGTTGAGAAGACTCATCATATATCTAATATGATGAAAGGGTCCCAAACATTCCAATGGAGTGAGGAAGGCAAGGCATCATTCGAAGACATAAAGACTTCCATCACTCATGCCCCTGTTCTGGTGTGTCTTGACTTCAGCAAAGACTTCATCATGTATAGTTATGCATCTGCATCTTTGTATCGGCTATCTTGATGCAAAAGAACTCTAAGGATATTGAATCCCCATTGCTTTCATGAGTTCTCCTCTTAAGCCTCATGAACTAAAGATGTCACAGTTGGAAAAACATGCCTTCATTCCATGGTAAAAGTAGTCAAAAATTTCCACTACTACATTCTGAATTCTCATACAGTAGTGTTGGTTCCAGACACGGTTGTTAAGTCTATCCTAACTCAACAGGAGTTAGGGAGCTTACGAGGAATTGGATCAAAGGTCCAAGAATATGATCTAGACATCAAACCACCAAGTTGGTAAGGGGTAAGGGCCTGTGTCAGCTAATGGCTGAAAATAAAGACTCAGAGGTACCTGAGGAGCAAGCTACTCACGTTGATGAAGAACAAAGTGAACTGGAGAAAGTGGATTCTTTACCCATGGTTCTGTTTGTCAACCAACGAACGAATGGTATTCTGACATCACATTCTTTCTCACCTATGGAGAGTGCCCAACTCACCTAACCACTAAGGAAAAGTGAGTGGTAAAGCTCAGAGCCACAAGATATGTCATATGGGATGATGGATTGTACAAACGTGGAATTGATGGTGTTTTTCTATGATGTGTTGATAAGCCATAATGAGATAAGATTGTTAAAAAGTTTTCATGACTCAACCTATGGTGGTCACTTCTCCTCATCGTGATGACACATAAAATCATTCGGGCCAGGTACTATTGGCGATGCTATTTTCAGGATGCAGCTACCTGGGTAGCGAAATGTGAACTTTGTCAACAGTTCGTTGGCAAACCAAAGTTAGCTGCATTTCCCCTCAGGCCCATCATTATTGATGAACCATTCAGGAAATGGGGAATTGATTTCATTGGAGCACTCAATCCTCAATCAAGTGTTGGACATAGTTACATCCTAACAACAATGGATTACTTCACGAAATGGGTGGAGGCCATACCTATCAAACATGCCACTTCTGAAGTTGTTTGCAACTTCATCAAGGAAAATATTATTGTGAGATTTGGCATTCCACAAAAATCGTTGTTGATAACTTCCAACTTCTCTTCATGAGAAGTTATTGGTTTTTGTATGGATACGGAATAACCTTGGCTCATGCTTCTGATTACTATCCTCAAGGAAATGGTCAGGCAGAATCTAGCAACAAGAACCTAGTAACTATCATACGGAAGCTAGTTGATGAGAACCAGTGATCCTGGCACAAATCATTATATGATGCTTTGTGGGTAGATCATATCACTCCAAAGAGATCTCTCGGCATGTCACCTTTCCAGGTGTTGTATGGGACCGATGCTGAAATCCCTATCTCTGAAACTTCTTGCTCTGCTGCTTGGCTCAAGCAATCGAAGATGAAACTTTTTAGAGTTCTCTTGAAAAGAGGATTATGTACCTATGAAACTTGAAGAAAAGTGAGTGAAAGTGGTCGACAAGATCATTGAACATCAGAATCAAGTCAAGAGGTTGTTCGACAAGAAATCTAGGTAGAGAGATTTCCAAGTAGGGGATCTTGTCCTTCTATGGGACAAATGAAGAGAACCGAAAGGTATGCATGGAAAGTTTGACTCTCTTTGGAGAGGGCCATACAAGATCAAGCAACTCAATGGAGAGAATAGTTTCTATCTCTCATATCTAGATGGAACTGAGCTCCCACTTCCCTATAGCGGGCAACACTAAAGATCTTCAGGAAGTAGAGCTTGCTCTCTTCTTTGTATAAATTTTTTTGTTGTGTGTTTGCTTTTTTCGTGTGTTTTTTTCTTTTTTGTTGTGTGTTCCCTTTCTTCCCTTTTTGGTCACCCTTGTTTTTGACTCTCTGTAACCCAATGGATAGGCACGTAGAAAACTAGGGATTCTCTACCCTTAAGTTTCACTTAAGGATAGTCCCCAGAAAGAGCCAGTTGTTATCTGTAAAATTGACAAGGAAATTTTGTAGATAACCATACCAAAATTTCATTTTGGTCCCTGAAGAAGATCTATAACATTCAAAATGGCCTAAAACTCCTTTCCAAAAATCAAGTTTTAAGAACTTAGCCATTTTCACCTTTTTGAACTAGGCGCAAGAAATGTTGTGTCGACATCAAGAAATGTGTGCCCCCTTTGAAAAATCCTTTGGCACCCTAAATGACATGTCAACATCAGAGAAGTTGTGCCCCCTTTGGCGTAGAAAATGACATGTCAACATCATTAAACATGCACCTAAAAAGTGCGCTAAGGCGCTGAAAAAATCATGTCAACATTAAAATGTGTGCTAAGTAAATTCCCTTAAGCTAAAAACTTCATGTTGACATCATGAAAATTGCCCTTTTATAGGCGCTGAAAACTTCATGTGTTGACATCATCCAGAATATGTGCTTAAGGTGCTGAAACTTTTATGTCGACGCTAACAAACTTGCACAAGGTGCATTTAAACCCATGTCGACACTTTGAAAAGTGCACCAAAGAAAGTTGGTGGGGTAATAAATGCCAAATTTTCTATATATAGGCGCTTAACACCTGTCATTTTCACGAATTGAAAATTGTGAAAAGTATTCCTCTGCTTGTCGTTATCCTCATCACCCACGTTCCATTTTTTTTGAGTTTGTGGACCCCAACATCATCCTTCATCCTTTATTAAACCGGGTAAGTGGATTTTATCACTCTTATTGTTGTTTGTGGTTTTGTTTCTTGGTTATTGTTAGGTTTTAGGGTTGTTATAAAAGGTTAAATCTAAAAATCTAAAATGAATAAACCTAACAATCCATAACCATCTGAAAACCCCTTTTCCCTCCTTCCAGATCTACAAATCTAAGGCTCTACCTCTGAAAAAAAAAAACCATCCTTTATATATTATTATTTGCTTGCTACTGAATCCCTCTCTCTCTTTGTCATTTTGAAAAATCAAAAAGAGAAAATCATGAAAAGAAATAAAAAAAGTGCAAAAATCATTTAAAATTTTTGAAAACCTTTGGCACACTTTTTTTTCATGTTGCACCTCCCCACCATCATGCCTTGGCACTTCACTTCCACATGTGACATATCCTTTAACCACGCCCAAGTATAAAAACACTTAGCAAATTTTTGTAAAGTGCAGGCAGCATCTGAACAACATCAACATTAGATGTTGTGTCCTCCAAATCCATGCCAAGCACTTTTCCTTTGGCGCATTGAGCTCCTTTGCAACATCTTCCAAAATTGCGCCTTGGGCACACTTAAAAGCCATGCAACACCATCTTTTTGCACCCCAAAGCAAATTTCTAAAGGTGCTTGGCACATGATCCTTAACATCAACATGTCATGTTGTGTGTTTGCAAAACCACCCGCCCACCCTTTCCTTGTGCTTTAAACCTTTTGCATGCACTCTCTCAAAAAAGTGTGCCCTTTATAACCCTTTGGCACTGAACTTTTCTCCTCCTCTCAACACGGGCACACACTTTTTACATGTTGACATCCCCAAAAGTGTGCCCAACCTTTTTAAGCCTCTGCAGCATGTTATGAACTTGCGCCTTGCACCCTAAGCCTTATAATTGCTCATTCTTCTTTTTCTGAAGATTTTCATTATGAATAACATGATGGTTGACATGGCTCTTCTTGTTTGGACCTCCTTGATTCTCCTTGCGAACAACAACAACACCATCCTCGAGCTCACACATGTCTTCATCAAGCAAAAAAAAACCAAGTCTAAAGGAAAAGCTAAGTTGATGAGCAAGAGATGAAGTATAAATATCAAAAGTCAGGATGCCTGACTCATATGCAGAGAGTGATCTCGATATCAGAGACTCTGAGCTTGGGCACATTGATATGGAAGACTTCTGGGTGAGAACCAACCAGGCCACTAGTGGCCCCTGGATGAACAAACTGGTGGGCAGTGGATTGCACTTTGCAGCTGGGCTGCCAGTAAGTGCTGTTAATAATGAGTTCATCATGTTGGTGGCTCGATGCTATAACAAGGACACAAGATGTGTCGAGATAAAGAAGGAAAGATGGTCATCGACCTAACTGCTCATCACTTTGAAATAACCTTGGGCATTCCTCATCACAGGTAATACGTCACCATAAGCCTAGAAGACTGCGAAGGCATGGGATGACAATGAGGACAAGTGTATGCAAATGATGAATGAGCTATATCTTAAGAACAAAAAATCCGGTGAGCCAGATGGCCACGAGACCATCCACCGCGATGACTTGATGAGGAACTGGTGATATAATCACCTTCCTGAGTAGAGTGTTTGGGCTTCCTGATGCCCATCATTTCCATAAATGGATGTTGAGGTACTTAGAGACCATGAGCAAGAATGTGCCTGAGTAGCATTTTGGCTTGGGGAGAAATCATCAGCGACACCATCTCTCAGCAACTTCAATAGGTCATGACAACTGGGAAGTTCTATATGAATTCCTATGTTGTATACGTTGCAACATCAGTGAGAGATTTCACAGGCCTAGCTCGGAAATGGGGTATGGCCCCAGGTCAAAATATATGAATACTACCCAGAGCTAAGGCTCGAGAACAACATCCCTCGTTCTCAAAAATCAACGATGCCTTCTTCTATGAGGTGATCTACCTATTGAGGCCAAATATGAGACATGGTCGAACTAGCCCCGTGTGGTCACTGTCACAAAAGAAGTGGGGAGCATTGTTCACTCAGTTTCCCACATTCACATATCTCAGGGCGGTGAATTTTGAGGGTGAACCAACCAAGCTACCAAGGTATGTAGGGCCCAAGCTGATTCTCTTAGAGTTGTCAAGGCAACTAATCACATACCATGAGAGATGCATGAAGAGAAAGAAGGGAGGAACTCCATTCCCCCTTACTGTGGGCCGATACACTTGCACCACACTGGCCAAAGCACGGGAAATGTATGTTGAGCTTGAATTGCTTGAATCTAAAGCACAACTTCCCGCCAGAGCCTACCTTTGATTGCGGGGTTGCCTCCCAAAGGAAAAAATTGATCCTATCCATGTCCCTGAGATCGAGGACATCTACATCGACTTGACACATGAAATAGATCTCAGGTGAAAGGATCACTCCCGGCTGGCTCTGGAAGAGATCAAACACTATGGCATGGCCATCATTCCAAAAGGATTCCAAGAACTGATCAAGAAATTGATCAAGTTTACCTAGACACGGATGGGGATGATTGGCCATTCGTTCGAGATTGATGAGAGCCAAGGCACGAGACCATTCGAGAAAAGGTCAAGCACACATTGCACGGCAGCACACTAAACATTGGTGCAAATAGAATGGTCTCACCTACCTCGGGGTAGATTTCACTACTTCTCCTTCGGGTAAGAGCACCTCCAGGCCGGCCCAGTGCTTTGAAAGGAAAAGGGAAAGATAAAGAGGAGGAGAATCAAGCAAAGAAGAAGCTCCTCAAAGCCCTCCTACTACTTTTGAGAAGCAAGTGGTCGACCTGGTCTCTCCAGGTAAAGAAGAAGAGACCACCAAAGTTTTGATGGACACATCCACTCAGGATGTGGTCACAGCTACAACCACTGAGGTACCCACCATTCCTTCTTCCACTCCTTCTCCTCCCCCTGTTGTTGAAACATCTATCCCAATGGATGTTTCTTCTTCTCTCCTTCCTCCCTTCCATCTCCCACCTCTTCCATCTTCTCCTCTCTTGCGGATCTATCACCTAGTGTTCCCTCCATCCCATTACAAATCCCTTCCACCTCCATGTCCTTTTCTTCTCCTGTAGTAACTCCAGGCCCCAAGCAGCAGCGCGTTGGACTCCTTGTCGATGCCACCACCAAGTGTCTCAACGTTCTTCCTGCGGCCTCTTCAGTTGCTTCCCCTTTCACTCCCATTTCTTCTTCCATTCCCTCTACTCCTTCTCCCCCATAAGTCCAAGTGGATCTCTGACCATCTGGGTCAACTCAAGAGAAAGGTTCCCATAGCACCCATGGACTTCTCTGTCATTCCAAAGAAGGGACCAAAGAAGCAAAAAAGCTATAACTCACTTCTCTAAGAGCACTTTGGGAGAGAGGGTCATGGAGATTGCATATCCTGATCCCACCAAAGAGAAGAAAGATCTGTCTCCTACAGACTTTACAGTGACCCAAGTCACGATGGGAACCTCATCGAGAGCCTGCGAGGAGAGGCCTTGTCTGCGTAGTAGAGATGCCCTCTGCAAGAAACTTCAAAAAGCAAAGGAGGAGAAGAGAGATACTAAAGGAACAAAAACAAACATCTCCTCCAAGCATTGCAAAGAATGGGCAATGCTCCTCCTGATGACTACGAGCCTCCTGAAGTTCTCGGTCGGGACAAGATAAATGAATACGCCAAGATTGGTGCACAAGGCATGGCGGTGTCCTCTGGATAGAGTGAATCCTCAGAGATAGTGAGGAAATAATCAAGAAATTCACGAGGACTCTACCGGGTATAGATCGGGAAAATAAGGGAGCTACAAGCGGTAGCGGGATCCCTCTCTGAGGAGTTGGACAATGCCAGATTACAACATGAAACATTTGAGAAATGGTCATTCTCGGTGATGACCTATTAAAGGTCGGTGTCATTGATCACCCACGGGCACACAACAAAGCTCTCATTGCACTTTAGATTACCGGGTTGATCAAATGGAATTTATCCTGGAAAGGATAGATAAAATCAAGGAGGAAGCCCTGGATGCAAAACATCAAATGGAGCAGATGGTCACAAAGATGGCTCTAGAGATGCTTAGTGAATCATTCACCTTGAGGGAGGTAGACGATACATCAATCCAGCTCTTGAGGATATCGCAACCCAAGGTTTGGCGCCAAAAGTCACTTTTGACCGAGAGTCTATCAATAACCTTCTGGCTTGCCATGATTTCATTGGATACTTGATTGAGGCATGCGAAGAGTACGTCGGGCTACCAAATAAGCTCAAGACTGAAAAAGAAACTTGTGAAGTTATTGGTGACCATTTCAAGGGTCCTGATCATAATCAACTTTAGACGATGATCAACAAGTTTATGGAGTACCGAGCTCAGTGTCACATCACCTCTCTGATCGGAAGCAAGACACTCCATTCAAGCAAAGAGATGATGATGAATAGTTTCTCTTCTTGTGTACGCTTTGATCTTTTTGTAAAAATATTTAAAAAGTATGTTGGCATTTATGATGACATCATCCATGTTGCATCATGGGATGTTGCCATCCACAAACTTGCCCAAAGTCAACTTTTGACTTTTTAGATATTTTGTAAATATCTTGTAAGATATTTTGTAAATAGTGGTTGGTTTCTTTTTGTCTTCTTTCTCCTTCTTCTTCTATAAATACTGGAATACTTGTTGTATTCCAGGTGGACATTTTTGTATGAAAAAGAGGTGAAGAGAGAAAGACTTTGTGCCTTCTTGTAACAGAAGAGATATTAATATATATGTTAAGACTTTGTGCTCAATATATGTGTTATTTGCATCAGATCTTTCTTAAGTTAGATCTATGTTTCTATTATATTGGATTCATTCTTATTATCATCATATGTTCATCAGTATTGCTTTGTTTGTTTATGCAAGTAAGTTTGGCTCTGTTTACTACCAGCCCAAAGCATAAACCCTCTGACCTTTCTATCTTGGAATTCATTTCTTTTCTCCCTTCAGATCTACCTTCCTCCATTCCTTCCCTCTTACATTTCTATTCGTTATTGGACCTCTCTTGGGATGAGATCTCAAACCCCTGGGATGAGATCCCAAACCCCTGAAGTTAGAATAGTGTAGATTTGATGATGAGATTAATAGCAAGTTTACCACTTGGTTTCATGATGCTAATATTCCTATTGAAGTATAAAAATCCATTCTTAATGACAAGTGTGAGAGATTATTTTCTATCCAAAATCCTTAATGAGATCTTCCCACTTTATTGGGAATGACAACTATCCCACGCAGGAGCAGTACAATCACTTATTTCCCTTTTTCTACACACGTTTGTTGGGTATGTAGTGATACTAGTTAAAACACAGTTTGGGGATGAAATAATTTCCATTTTCAACTATTGCAAGCACTCCAAACACAAAAAATAAATCATGGGGGGAGTTCCCTGTCAAATAGAGCCTAACTACAACCCGACCTGGAAAGAAGATGCAGTTATGTGGAATTTCTTGTAGCTAGGAGGGGTTTCGAACCTCATTGATAAGATTCAAGGTTATGATCAAAATGTATCCTTACAATTTACCACCGATTGGAAAAAGATAACGGTGAAGTATGGTGGGAAATCCATTCAGATCACAGAGGATATGGTCGTTGAAGTAACTGGTTTGAGCATGGAAGGGAGTAGATTCTTCAATAAAAGAATCAATAAGAATATAGAGTTAAGGAAATTTATTAAAGTAGGAGAAGAGCTTCAATTTGTGACTGCGGGTATTAAGGTAAGCTCCATTCCAACTCCCTTTGATGAATTTGCAAGGATGATGGTTCATTTCATCACTCTTGAAGGTAGGTATATCACGATTCCAATCAAGCATTTTATTTTTCTAAATCATTTCCGTAGGAACCTGCTTGTGTGTGCTCCTCATTATATCCTCAATTCCATGGAACTCTCCATACTTGAGTTTTAAAAACATTCTCGTACCATTCCCCTTCACCAGGGCATAATTTTCCTCCTGCACAAATATTGCCTGACCCATCATCCCGCCATTCCCTCAACCCCAGCCACTTTTCCCATCCTTGACTCCCTCAATCCCGACCCAATTATCAAGCCCACTACTAGGTAGAAAAAAATTGAAAGACTCTCTACCCCTGGTTCCCATCCTTTTCCTTCCAGTAGATTTTTACGTAACAAGGAAATGGAAACTACACAAAATCTTCTACATATTAGCACCACAGGGCCCAGTGGAGCTTCTCAAGAGAAGAAAGAGGATCTCAAAGTAATAATTGATAACATGGAAAATGAGTTACAAACCTTAAAAAGGGACATGCATTAGTTATAAAAGTAGAAAGGTACGAGGAAGTTGGATGAAGATGTTGAACCGGGTGAAGGTCAAGTTAATGAAATTTACAAGAAATTTAATTCCCTTGATAACAGATTGGGAAATCAAAGGTTAGGCATGATTTCATCCTCTCTTCTATTAAGGCCATTTATGACTTTTTAGAACAACAAGTCAAAATAATATACATGCTCAGTGATATCTCTGATGTTATTTGGGGTAATGATGTTGAAAGAGATAGGTTTCTTTCTCACTGGATGCCAATGATCCTTCTCATACCACTACCTTGGGTATCTTCACCTCATTACAAACTGTGAAGTCTTCTAGAATTAACATAGATGCTAAGAAGTAATCCTCTGTGGAATTGTTTTATTGCTAATCGGTTGTTGTTTTGTTGTTGTTTTCTCGCTGATTTTTGCAGTTTTGTGCCTATTTTGTCTCCTTTTTGTATTTCATCTTTGACTACAGATGGACTGTATTGTAATATTTGGATTTTGATTTGTTTTTATGATCTCACTTGTATATCTTGATTTTGAGCCTCTCTGTAATAGGGTATAGTCCCTTCAAAACTATTTTCTAATAATAAAAAACGTGAATAACCACAATACCAAAAATTACATTTGTTGAAGAGACTTGTTGTTGCACATAGCATTACAACTACAACAAGTACCACCAACACACTAAAAGGAGGTCTAAATGATGAAATTGATGTTGAATTATTAATTTCAAATGATGCAAGGGTTATGTTAAAATCCAATCTTTGGAAAGAAGCAGGTCTTGTAAATGAAGCTCTATGATATATCTAAAGCATAATATACGCACCTGGTAGTGGTCCACTAAAACCACCAACATATGTAATGATTGAATTTGACAATTAATTAAGAATACCATTTGAAAATAGAACTCCACATACCATCCCAATTACACCAATACAAAGGGAACACACACACCAATTACCCTTACGGTTGGCATGGACATTGAAAATACATAAATCACAAGGATTGACTCTTTCCAAGGCTACAATTGATATTGAACAAAGGGAAACAATGAGGTTAAAATTCGTGGCTATCTCACAAATAAATTCATTGAAAATTCTAAGAATATTTCCACCATTTACATACAAGCGCTATGAAAGGATGAAGGGAAAACTACTTTCAGAATAGAAGGTGGAGGAAGAAATACTGAATTCCATGGAATATAAATAATTTCCCTATGTAACACACATTTCATTCTATGATTTCTTCATTTCGTGTGATGTACATTTCACATTTTGATTTATATGAAATAATGCTTTATTTTTTAAACATGATAATATGGTTACTAGTAAAATCCATAAGAACTTTGTGTATTATAGACATGGAATTTTTGTTACCCATACTTATTATCTTAATATAGATGGTTCCCTCTTTAAATCCCTCTATGATGTCCCTTGTAAGATATTTAAGTCTACAAGGATTAATTGTTAACATTTTATCATTTTAGTTGTTGTTTGTGACATTGTTATCAAAATGAATATTAGAAAATATTATTAAATGTTTATTTTTAATTAGATTAGGTAAAAATTAGATTTTGAAGAGATTGATAACCCTATACAACTGAAAGATAAGCATCAAAGCATAAAAGAGAAACATCAAGGAGCAAGACCCCACAGGCCCAAGGAGAAATATCTAAACAAGCCAACACCCAAAAATAGGAAAGCACAAGAAAGGAGAAAGGACCCCACAAAGTAGACCAGTCAAAGCATCTTGGCCCTCTACTCAAGAATACCCACCTTCCAAGGTATTTAACTTTATGAGAATGGAGGCTCTTCTTGAGAGGTGAATTTCCAATTTTACCTTTCTTCTTGTTACTCACAACCTTCGAACCATCCCACCCATTAGGATTAACATTCTCGTCCATGTGGACAGAAAGACAAATTTCAAGAGTCTCCATGTTTTGTGAACTTTAAATCTGCAAAGAACCCAATTATTTTAGTGTAAAATCCCCCCCATTCCTACAACATATTGTGATTCAATATCCATTTTAGTGTGAGAGGAGACAACCCCTCCCCTCTTCTCATCCATTTTCTCTTCCTTCATCTCTTCTTGAATACCTGTAGGATTATAATAAACTTCAATAGTATCATTTTACTCCTAAGCATATACCACTAGGTTATCTGGATTGAAATCCTTCCACCATGAGACTTGCCCCTTAATTTTTTTATTGACGATTTGGAAATCCGAAGCAAGGTTACCAAGGTAAAAACATGTTCTGCATATAAAAGGAAGACCTTCAAAATCAAAGTTTTGTTTCCATATTGAATCCATGAATTTCAGCTCCATTGTGGTCGGGAAATCAGCAATCATATCCATATCCACCAAAATACGGGAAAATGTGGTATGATTAGAAGAATTAGTCCTAGGATCAACATTTAAAAATTTACCCAAAGTGTCCCCACCTAAAGCAATCCTCACTTAAGAAATGCAAAGGTAAATATGGCATCCTTATCCACATAGGTCTAATAGTAAATGTTTCATATATAGGGTTAAAGTGAGGGAACTAGGGCTTCATGAGAAGGAGATGCAACTATAATTCACACACTTTTCCAAGAATCAAATCCCTGTCAGAGGAGCTGTCAAACACTGCTATGAAAATACCTCAAGTAGAGGGGTAGATGTTGACTTTACCTTTGATAAGGGGACACTATTGTTCAGATATCCATTTGTGTAATGATGGAAGGACAGGAAAATAGCTTATGAACCTAAAAATCATTCCACGGTTTTGGTAGAAATTAACAGATTCAGACACCTCCTCTCTAAAGGAGAAAACATATGTTTTGATTTGGCATAAGCCATGGGCTTAGCAGGCTATTTCCCACCAGATATTTCTAGGTCTAGGAAAGAAAAATTATCTCCCCTAGTTTGATCCTGCAACCTGGAACCCCTAAAGCACCCCTTCCCATCACATCCATACTCCCTAAGTCCACCCCCAGTAAACAAGATGGACACATCAAGAGGAGCACCTAAAATAGATCTCGTGTCTCCAACACCCAACGATGTTCCCTGTAGCGGATCTAACCGAGCCACATCTGTTTGGAAAAGGAGAGGATATTCCAATAGAGGAAAGGGGAAACCATAAGCTGAGCCCCCTTTACCGTCACAACCATACACCTTGGTAATAAGGGTCGATCCGTGATCACAACTCACAAAAGGAGATGCATCCGTTTCACCCATAGAAAATTGTTTTATGCCATGAAGGTGAGCACCAATTGGGAGGGAAGGCTTCGAAACACCACCAAAAAGGGTTCCACTTCCACCATCTTCCACTCCTCGACCTGAAATCAAAGCAGTGGAACCATTATCACCGCCACCCTAGGGAGTTAAGGCATCCATTATAAAACCTAGACTTCGCATCGTCTTGGCTACGATATCTCATCATGTATTGTTGTACCTTTTTAAATGTTTTTATCTCAATGAAAATTTAAATATATTATCTTGGATATTTTTGGTTTTAATTGGTATAAAATATACCTTAAGGTAGTTCAATCAAATTCATTAGGAATTCTTATGACTCAAGGAAATATTAAATATATAGGGGGTCGAATGCTATCTTGGGTTCTCGATATTATATAAAAAGAATAGTTGGTTTCACCAATGAACTACATGGGTGGGGATCCTTATTATTAATAATATGAGTCTTAAGTCACCAATTTGATAGGTTCTCATCAAGGTCATTCATGCATGAACTAAATTCCCACCTTCTTTTTGGGACTTTATTTTTGTATCTTTATGTAATACAAATCCCATGGATTCTAATAGCAAACCTATATTATATAAATATATGTAAAATATGTTGAGAGGTATAGTTCAAAAGGCACTTATGTCACACATCTAAAATAGGCACCTCATGAACTATACCTCTTGACATATTTTACATACCATGTTTTCCAATGTAAAATATGTCGAGAGGTATATTTCATGAGGTTCCTATTTTATATATGTGACATAAGTGCCTTTCAACTATACCTCTTGGCATATTTTACATATATTTATATAATATAGGTATGCTAGTTGAATACCAAGCAAAGGGACCAAGAGTGTTGGGTCCATTCATAATTGGTGTCATTAGCAATGTTGATGGTCCTAACATTGAAACCTAAAGTCATAGGAAACAAGATAAAAAAATTATAGATAATAATAAGAATGAAAGCAACACTGAAAATCGACAAACACACAAATACCAATAATTGACAAATAGACAAAACACATTAAGAATACAACATGAAATAAATGTCACAAAATTATTTGTAAGAGGTCGATACAATAAATACTTTGATTTATTGCGTGTTATATATAATGTTAACCATCTATTTTATCAAAAAATCATATATTTCAATATGTATTATTCCCACCAAGAAAACATAAACTCATAGTACACAAATTATGTGTAGGTCATTATAAAGGAAACAAATATAAATGAAAGTGCATTAACAACATAAAAATAAATCATAATTATGTAATTTCATTAACATATTAATTAATATTGTAAACTAAAAACATTGTTGTGGTAAATGGCACATAGTAAATGCAATGCCTTTGAACCAGCCAAAACAACAAATCTTCAATAAAAAGACAAAACATTTTATATTAAACAAGATCCACGTAGTGGCCAGTTCCAACCTTCAAGGGTTGAAAGAAACAAGACATAAAATAACTAAGAATATAACAATGTATAAGTATTATATGACAATGTTTTGTTATTCTTACATTACTATGGACTCACAATAATTATTTGTGACACATATGCTACTTTGCAAATGTAACAAGAAGTCTATTAAATTGTTAAAAGATGTTATTCAAGAAAAGTTTTAAAATGTTTTTAAAGATTAATTACAATTAGTTTCAATGTAATTGAGAAATATTTTTAAGTGAGAAATTGTAATTCACAATATTAATAAAATTATAATATAATTAAGTTATGATAAAAGAATTAGAATAAAATTGAGTGTGACATGCTTGATAAGTAAGAGAATAATATTTAGACCTTCAAAAATAATAAATATAATGGCATCATGCATTCTTGAATAGGTGACATGCATTTATTAATATTTTATTTTGAAAATGAATAGAATACTTATTTGTACACTTATTAAATGTTGATGTTAAAGTTGTCATAATTTTTGTGACACTTGTTAATTGTATATTTTTTATTTCAAATATTATTGAGAAATATGTTTTTTTACTATAGGTAAAATATGGTTAAGGGACCCTGCCTCGTACAAAATTGGAGAAAAGATAAGACATTGAGGAACAAAATAAGTTGCCTCTTCCAGTGGCATAGAACACCAAACCAATAAAGCAACATCAAACTAACAACAACAACACGAAACAACAAACTATCTCAATAATGAGTTCCCTTCCCTTTGGATCTTAACTGCATCTCGAGGGGGGGGAGTTCCTTTTTTTTCCTACTCACAAATTTCCAATCCCCATCCATGTTTGTATTTTCATTTTCAATATTATGGATTGGAATCAACAATTCAATCGGCTCCACTAGATTTTGGGACCATGATAAGGCATCTGTATCATTCTTTCCAACTTGTTTCACTTTCACCTTTTCTGGATCAGCCAATTTTTTAGAATCAAATTTAAAATCACAATCTGATGGATCATTCACAACCAAGTGTCCAGGATTATTATTATACCACCATGAACTTCTTCCTTTAACATGTTTTCTTACCAAATGACAATCAAAAGCTAAATGGCCATGAGAAAAACATGTTCTACACCTAAATGGAAAACCTTCATAGTCCAAACTTTGAATCCAAATTATATCCTCAACTTTGAGTTTAATGGTGGTAGGGAAGTTCAACATAAGTATCCATATTAACCAAGATTCTAACATACGAAGTGTGCTCAAAATATTCAGTTTTGGGTCAATAGCCAAACATTTCCCTAAAGTGCTACTAATAGCAGTTAAGTAGCTATCCAACCAAAATTGGAGGGGTAGATACAGTAGACAAATCCACACCGGCTTAACATGGAAAGTATCTAAAACTGGGTTAAACAAAGGAAACCAGGGTTTCATCAATAACATATCAGACTCAAATTCCCAAACTTTTACAAAAATAAGATCCCTATCTGATGCATTAGAAAAGCTACTATGAAAAAACCATGAACACTAGGAAATATATCGATCCTACCTTCGAAGAAAGGACCCCATTTCCTCAAAATCCAAGCATGAAGTGCTTTGGAAGACTTGGATAGAAGTTGTTGAATCTACAGATCAAACCATTTATCTTGAAATAAGTTTCAAAGTGAACCACCTGTTCACCAAAACAAACTGATGGGGTCAAATTTTCATAAGCCATCCACTTATATCACTTAGAATCCAGTAATCCCCTATTCCTATTATCCATCCCTAGAACGCATCCTTGGAAGATGAATGGATAGGGGTTTTATCCTTCAACATACTCGCCTACCCTAGGAAAGGGTCTAATTCTTCTCCAGACCAGTAACAAGATACAACTCGTAAACCATCGTAGAGCCATGAACCGAAGCACTAGTGACCTGAAAAAAGGATTTTTTGTCGCGATTCATAAAGTAGGGGTTTAGTGGCGCCGTTATGCTAGAGTTTCACTTGGGTCAAAACCCCCAAATCAGAGCTCTGGGACGCTCCCAAAACATCACCAAAAGTATCCAAATAAGAGATAAGATCTACTCCACTCTGACCCGATTCGCCATGGCCTAGATCCTAACCCAAATTGGTGCAAACACCACCTAGGAAACTACCAACATGCCTTCTAACAAATGTGCCACCAAAGTCCTCAAACGAAAATATAGGAGCATCATTTTCACTAAAACAGGGTTGGTTGAGAACCCCCTGCCTCCCGAGCTCTTCCATCTGCATCCTCTTCCAAATCAATGCGTAGAGATGACATTCTCGATGCTAGGGTTAGGGAATCTATCTGTTTCATTCATTTTTTACATTATGATGTACTTGAATAAGACCCAAAATTTTTGTTATCATGAAAAATTATACAATAAAATATCAAATAAATCATATTTATTATATTTTTAAATTATGAAATTGTTTAATTTATATTCCAACATTTGAAATATAAACATTGAGGAAAAAATAAATTTTATTGATTGGTGGATATGTTGATTTTAATAAACTTGGGTGAAAGGTATAGTATCTTATCATAGGCAAGAACTAATAAGAATTTGTATTTGGTAAGATTGTGATTGGTTGAGTATCGACAAGTTACAGTCAGCCACCGTGCGCTGCTGGATATTACTATGATGGTTGGAGCCGTAGCAATCAAAGCCCTCAAAAATCCAAAAACCATCAATCTCGTTGGCCCAGTGCCCAACACGATGGGTTGCATTAGTATTAATAAAAATCACTCCTCTTGTCACTATTTTCCATCAAACTATGGTTAATTTAACTTTTCCCCAAATCTAAAAATTCAGACAAGGTGAGAGCCTAGATTTTTCATTGAAGGAGCGGTTCTAGATTCAGAGATGCTGATGGTAGTGGGAGGGCAAAGGGTTTGGTCGATAGCAAGTCATGGCCAATGTGGCGCTATACCCAAATCGAACACATATTGACTATGGTGGTGGTGCCCACTAGAACACAACACATTTTCCGCCATTCCAACTCACTTCTATCTTCGTTGTACACTAGGGTAATGGCTATCCTCCACAAAAATGCACTACATACATTAAACACCCATGCATTCCTCATCATGAGCATCACGACATCCGTTGCCACTTGTTGCAAATTTTAGGACTTAGTTTTTTTGTCACAACATCCACTGACACGTGTTGCAAACTTTAGGACTTAGTTTTTTAATTTTGTTTGTGTTGTGTTTTTCAACACTGTTGAAAAAAATTATAGGTGCCTAGTAGGGTTTGAACCCATGACCTTCCGGTTTAAAGCACAACATCCCACAAATCCTCGTAACACCAACCACATGGTCCTATTAGATTTCAAATCACTTTTCTCAAAAAACAAAAAAACATTGATGCAATCGCTGACGCACGGGTCCTGCCAATGCATGCACATGCATGTGTATGGCATCTTTTATGGGTGCATTCGAGGCATGAGGTACATTATTTGGGGAGAAGAGCTTCTGGCTCCACCACAATGAAACATCATTAAAATACAAAGTTAAAAAATTTAAAAGAAAAAAATAGCCCCGAGCGGAATTCAACTGGTGGATTTCTTAATACAATAATACAAGAAATATGAACATGCATTAAATAACATAACAATTGTAGAACTAAACAAAAACACATTTATCTCACAAGTGACAACACACAATAGGATTTTTCTACACTCCACGCCAACAAAGCACACTCACTACAACACGCCATCTGAAATACTTTGAAACTGAAAAACCAATGTCATATTAATTTTAGTGATCATGGTTAATCTGATTTCAAATATGGACCGCCAACCATGGATTGCAGGAGGGCATGTCAAACAAATAAATAGTTAATATATATTTGATCAATGTCTCTATAACAAACACAAACCACAACCGTTCAAATTTGTTGCATGTGTTAGAGTTTCATGGGTTCATCCCACTTATAAATGCCTATCGTCATAACTACCACATGCAAAGGGACGTCTCTTTAGGCTGAGACTACCGCATCTCTTAGTGGAATCTTTTTTTATATTAAAATGGTTTGTCATTTATACTTACATTTGTAGTGGTTTTATGTTACTTTTAAGTTTTAGGAGCTCTAATATAATTACTCTTAAATATAATATGAAAATTAGTTTCCAATTGGTTTGAAGAAATTTTAAAACTCTACAATGTTTAAATATAGTTGTTGTAATTTGCTAGCTTCACAACTATATTATCTAGGGTTCATATTACTTTATCTTAAGAATTATTGTTCTAAATATTTATGAGAAATATTTTTGATAAGTATAACACTTTTGACCAAAGCTATGAACTGGAGTATAAACACCAAGCAAAAACACACAAACTAAACCCAACACACAAATAACAAAACTGAACTAGCAAGGGAAGAAGAATATTAACCCTGGTTATCATCGTTCTTCATGCAAAGATTAGTAGTCGAGAAGATTCACGTAGCGCCCCTTCTTTCCCTTTTCCTTTCTGACCTCTTACCACTTTTGTTGATCTGAAGCAACCACCATCATGAGGTTATTCGAAGGGTCAATATTTTTTTCTTGATCTGAAATCTGATTTATCTTATTTATCGATTCATGAACCCTCTTCACACCACCTACTACTAACATGTTAACTTATGGCCTAAGCGAGGTTCGAAAAAAAAAAAAGTCTTTAGAGCCAATCCATGTTCTTACTAGATGAATCCATCTCGAATGAGGACGGATAGTTTTATCCTCCTTTGTGCGACAAATTATTTCTCCAATGGTTCTTATTTCCTTGTGGGTAGTCCACCTGTAAATAAAATGGGTATTGATATGTATGACATCGAATGTAGTGTTTTCATAGTCTAGGGTTTGCATGTGTTGGAAATTCCCCAATTTCAACAATATATTATTGGGCGTGATAAGAACTACACAATAATATGAGAAATAAACACCAAACAATAATAATATAGAAGTTGAATTCATTCGGGATCTCTATTCATTATAGAAGTATTACATATATAGCTTTCTTTGATCCTATAATGAAGGAGTCAACATCAATCCATATTAACTCTCCTACAACATCTCAACACACTCCTAAGATCACTCAACTATCCCATTATTCACTCAACCATTCTTTATCTCTGAGTTGTACAAGACAACTCATTATTTGCACACACTAATATAATAATGTTACACAATATTTCTGTAACATTCACTCCCCTATTGTTAACATTATTATTTCCCTACATACACTCCCTAATGTTGACATGGTACAATATAACTCTGTCTTCTACTGCAACATGTTGCACGAGCTTTCCTCATAATCTAGATCAAAAGAAAGGCATGTAAACTTTCAACTAGTTGACTATCTTGCTGCACATGACCACAACTATGTGAAGGAACGCATCCCGCATTTACTCCATGAAAATAATGCACTCGACATTCCACTGGCAGATCATCTTCATAAAGAAGGAAGGCAGTCAGAGGACCGCTACATCAGTAAAAGTTTATCTACCTTTTTACATCTGTGGTTTTCTAGATCTACCACCAACCCTTTCCAAATCTATGAGTGTTACAATAAACTTAGAGACATACTCTACAATGTTTTCTACTAGGAGGTTACATATAGGAATTTCTCACACATTATAATTGAATAGGAATGTGACATTTGTTCTTATTACAAAAAAAAGAAACACACAACTGCCACCACAACTTTGTGTGGCCCCATCGTTGGTGACTGACGAGAGGTCACTGATTGACCTCCATCCTCCATTGCCTCCTTCCTCCATGTGTGATGGAACTTAGTTATAAAATGTAGCTTTTAAGCTCATTACACAATTGTCCTGGGTGTCGATTCAACCCCTCACTACGGAATGCGTCCGTAAGGCAATTTTTTTAGTTTTTGAATGTTTTTTTTAAATACAAAATTTGGACAACGTTCGACTCAAAAATAACACTCCACAAATATTACTTGACAAACTTTTACTTTGATAAACTGACAATGTTGACTTGAAGAATTACAAAACATATAAACTAAAACAACTCATCAGAGTATAACATTATCCATCTAATATGGACAAAACAACAAAGAGGTGACAAAGTTAAAAATAAATGCAACCAAAACTAAACCTTCAAATAAACACTTCCAAACCAGTTTAGTAGTTTTTGTAGACTGTGCATGCAATTTCATGATTTTAACTCCATTGTTCGCAGATTTTGTGATTGAATCAATCAGTGTAGGCAACCCGCCGAATTGGACGCTTATTGAAGATACCTCTCTAGATTTTGACGGGAAATGATTTAGTGTCAACATGCCTTCAAATCCATATCCACATCAAGATTGCAGATCCAATCTGGAAGATAAAACAAGCAGCAACAAACGAGTCCAATATAGAGAAGACAAGATGTCTATATTTTCATAATGAAATCTCTTTTGCCATACAACAGGCTGTTTTGTATTCCTGATTTCTTAAAATCCACGATCTGGGTTTTTCTACAATTTTCATAGTTTTTAACTAATATATCTTCCTATAAACCCATTAAATTTCAAAGCAACCCAGATCGTAAAAACAAAAAAATGATCTATTCTTTAGATGGGTTTTACCACATTTTTTCAAACTATTTTTTTATACATATAATTCCCAAAAAAATACCCAACACTAAATAAACTCTACTCTTTCACAAATTAAGTACCTGTGCTCACATCTGCAACGCCTCTCATTTGTTGCAAATAGTATCTCTCCTAGGAATTCATAAGAACAACATACTCTGATACCACTGATAAGAACTTGCACAATAATATGAGAAATAAACACCGAATAATAATAATATATAAATTGAATTCATTTGGGATATCTATTCATTATAGAAGTATTACATATATAGCTTTCTTTGATCCTATAATGAAGGAGTCAACATCAATCCATATTAACTCTCCTACAACATCTCAACACACTCCTAAGATCACTCAACTATCCCATTATTCACTCAACCATTCTTTATCTCTGAGTTGTACAAGACAACTCGTTATTTGCACACACTAATATAAGTCAATCTTTGGGCAAAATTTCACAAAAGTGTGGAGGCCCGACGCCTCCCTATGAATTTACCCACAAAATTACCTATGTCCTCAAGATCATACCAAAAATGCAACGAAAGGTTCAGAAGGCGAACCCACACAGGCATTCTTGTGATAGAGAAGTAATTCAGATCGAATTCAAGGAACTAGTTCATGATAAATAATCCCGCATTGCCCCAAAACCATGGACCATTTGATAAACATTTATGTTACTTTTCTACCTCCTTAAATTGAACCATGAAGAAACCCTTGAGCAGAAGGAGATTTCACAGTTTTTAGACCAATTATCGGTAATCTAAAGAGAAAGGGTGGAATAAGATGGCCACAAGCCGTTGAATCTTCTAATTAATACAAGCTGGGATGGGGACTAGAAATGAGTCATTACCTCGATTTTATCCAGGCTTAATAGAGGCATCTCATCAACACAGTTGTGATGTATGCTTGAGGGGACAATATTTTTCTCTTTTTGCTACACGACATCTATGAAAGAGGTGAATTTGAATGCGGCTGCTTCAGATGACCCTGTCCTAATGCCCTACTTATAGTGAATGGCATCCCTATGGGAAAAAATCCCTACACTTTGACTTTCATTCGCATCCATGGGAAACACCTTACTGGTATTGGTCGTGGGATAGTCAAGATTAGGGCTATGAGGCTTCTGATCAAATTTTAGGAGACCCTCTTCCTTCAACAAATTGATGTAGGCTATCTAGTTTTTGCTACTCATGGAGAAAAAGGCACAGAGGCCTATTAGATCCTTACTTCCACCTGAGGCATTCACTTTTCCCCTCTCTGCCACACACATATATCTTTACCCTTTCCACTTCCACCATGGCACAAATCCTCTTCACCACCACCCCAACCAAGACTGTGGCCATTTATGATGCCTTTTCTTGCATTGGAGCCACCATTAGGGCATATTCTGATAGCCGGGTCCTTCGCTCCTCTCTACATCATGTTCTAAGGATATGCACAACTTTAGTTTCTAATAAAATAAGCTAAAAAAGTGAAAAATTATCATTATTATTGTCATCTACATCACATGTAACAATCGAGAATATGTAACCATGTCACTCAACATAGTTCAAACAAGGGGAAATGAATATCACTTCCCACCCAAATTGGTGGCATGGTGCATTGGACAACAACATAGTTTCCCAATCTCCCCTAGTGCATTGGGAACCATAATATGACAAAAAAATATTATCTTGTTGATGATTTTTTGGGGATTGAGAGTGGGTGCCAATGAGTTTTTTAATCCATATGATATGATTTTGGGTTAACAAGTGCCCTAGCCAGAGCTTTTTTATGAAAAATGCAGTCACATATACCTAGTTCATCATTCAATGGACCCACTCCCCAAAATACCACAATCAAATGGTAAAATATATACATTTCTGTTGCATAATTTATTGGAAAATAGTTGTTATGTTATTGATAATGATGTTCTTCTTCAATATATATAGAAACTTTTAAAATATGAAATTTTGGGGCTAAAGTTTTGATGAAGGAAATAAATATCACATTTTCAATTAACCATTCGCAAAGAAACACTTTATATTTATTAGTTCAAAATCAACCAACAAATCTTGACGTGATAGTGAATCAAGTTGTATCATGTGACATTTCTTTAAATAATAACTACAATGATAATGTTTCGGATGTCATGTTAAACTTGTAGGAGAATTTAAATGTTGAAG
This sequence comes from Taxus wallichiana var. yunnanensis, assembly GCA_018340775.1. Lineage (NCBI taxonomy): Eukaryota > Viridiplantae > Streptophyta > Pinopsida > Cupressales > Taxaceae > Taxus > Taxus wallichiana. The sequence continues at coordinate 836,520,399 of CM031240.1, forward strand.
CCCAAGCTTACTATAAAAATGGGCTAGAGACAAAAATAAACAACATTGGGGTTACCATGAAACCACCCACTAAAGGAAAAGGGGGATTTGGAAGTAACGTTTGTGCGGGGATCCTTAGAAAAGGTGTTGACATAAACATTGAAATTAAGAGTGCATACAACTATAATCATGTTGCAGATGCTCAAATGCAGGAGGATTATTTTGTATTAAAGTATTTTCTGGAGAAATATCTACACAATGGTACCTAAAAGTCTTTGTAGATGGTGCATAGAATTATTTATAACAAGGCATATATGATATTTCCTTTCTTGTGGCATGTTGGATGAAATTTCATTCTCATCAAACAAGATTTATGTAACATTTAAGGAGCTAGACATAAAGAAATCTTCAGAAATGGTTATTTTGATGAAGGAGACACAACACGAATGTGAGGCCCTTGTGATTATATGTGAAACCATGAATAAGATCTTTAGCTCTTAGGGTGGGACATAAAGTTGATGTTTAGAGTAACAACTTGAGGTTTTCCCACCTTCCCCTTCTGTAACATCTTTTTATTCTCTTGAAGCCCTTTAGTTGCCTTGTAAGATGGCATCTTCATGTTTTCCCGCTCATAATCCCTCCCTCCATTGGGTAATGACAAAGATTCAATTTTTAAATGTTTCTTTAGAGTTTTCACCACTAAGATTTTTGATAGGTTGTGTGTCAGGACTTAATGTTCCCTACATTATGATGTATTATAATTGTGTCAGAATAAATTTTCAATATACAAAAATTTATTATTTTGAAGTATTTTCTACTCTCATTGCATTTACATATTAATTTTTCTCTACTAATTAAATGTATATGTAAAATGTAATTGCAATAATCCCAAAAAATTCCAAAGCCATTAAAAATAATGATTTCTAGGATGTTGACTATTAAGATGGTTATTAAAAATAGATCTATTTCTCAACAAACATAAATTTTAATCTAATTATATTAGTGTGTATATGTGGCTAAGAAAGGCCAAATGGAATGGAAATTAGTTAAAACAAAATGTAAAAATGGAATGATTATCAAATCATTTTTGGTCTTATGATTTAATTAGTTTTTTATTCCTATTTTATTGACACGTACATTATTTATTTTCAATACAATTTTTTTAATTTTGTGTATCTTTATCCTTTTGTATATTTAAAATCTGTGTATTTTTTCTAAAGTTTGATAGATTTTACATTAAACAAAATTAAGTTTCTTTTGAATTTGGTCTTTAAAATTGTTTTTTAATTGACAAGTAAATGTAAATAACTTACAAATCTTTTTTTATATGTACATTAATGTACTCTCTTTGAATTGTGTGTTTACATAGTCTTTGAGAAATGGTGGAAGAGGGATTTGATATTTTAGGAGTTTTAATTGGGTTGATTATATCTACATTGTTTTTTGCTATTGAATCTACTAGTTGTGTGTGCCTCATACCACGTGTGAGAGGATTAATCCATGGTGCAAATTCTTAGGTTGTGAAATCTTTATATGCTTGTGAAATCTTTGCAAAGTGTCTCTTATTAGTTCCTGCCTCCGGCAGGAATACTATACATTTCAATGTAGCATATTAATTTTGCAAAAGTGACCAATAAGATGTTTTTATTTTTTCCAACTTTGGCATATTCTAAAGTTATTACTAATTTCAAACATTTTTAAAATTAACATATTTATTTTTCTAGCCAATTGATTGGTGTTTAAGGGTGATGTGACTATTTTTGAGTCTTATTGCCAAAGCAATTTTCTAACATTTTAAAATAATAAAATTTTAAACTGACAAGTGTCCTATCATTTATATCAGATTTTGACAGTATTTGTGAGAATCATTAATTCAATTCAATACAGGAAAAAATCAGTCTTAACATGAAAAGATTGAACATTATTTTATTGTTTATTGTACTTGACATTGGACTCCAGCGCCACACTTCTTGAAGCTTCTTGTTGCATGCTTGAAACTTCATCTTTAGCCTTTAGGTAACTTAAATCTCCAAACCCTCTCTTTTTCTGTAAATTTGCTATGCCAGCAATTGTTTTTGTGTATGCATCCTGTCTGTACCAGCGAGCTATATCGTGAACATCTTTACTTTGTTGCGTTGGCAATTATTTTGTTCATATCCATCCTTTGTGTACCAGGGGCTTCTATGTTTGTGCTCGTCTTCTTTCTTTCAGTATAATTTTTTGTTTTGGTCATTTCATTTTGTTTCATGTATTTTTTTGCACGGCCGTGCTCTCCTTTCTTTTTTTTTTTGTGTCCGAGTCATTTTGATTACTCTCTGTAATTTTTGGGAGGGCTGTAATTCTGTGGTTATAGAATTGTTTTTGTTTTGGTTAGAATGAGCAGAGCAGAGGAGACAATGCATCTTCCTAGTAAGGGTTTAAACACATTTTCTAATATTTTTTTTATAGCTATTCAGAGTGCTAGGCTTCAAATCTGTTTATTTATTCACCTAAATTCCATTTTATAAGCTAATAATTTAGTTCTTCACTCTGTTTGTGTTTGCAATTAATTTCAGTTATGTTTTACAGGGCAGAGAGTAGAAGAAATTAAAGGTGAAGCTGGATTGAAATCCTAATGAAGCGTCCTGCAAATGTGCCCAAATAACTAAAAACCCCATGCGAGACTCCTTTTTCATGGTTTTTATTCTTTGTTTTTATTTTTGTTTTGTTGTTTTGCCTCTGTAATTTTTTTTTGTTCCATTACTTATTGCGGCCCTGCTTTATATTTTATTTTGATTGTGTTTGAACCATTTTGATTTTGGTCTCTCTTGTGTTGGAATCGGTTTTCAGTATTTTATGCATTTTCGTGAAAACCACTGTAAAACATTATTCATAACATTGTTTAATGGATAACCACTGGAAAATTGATCTTAGTTAATGGATAACCACTACACACTTTTTGTATTTCATTTTTCTTTTGCATTTGTTAACTGCTTGCTGCTAATAGATCATCTATTTTTTGTTACTTGTGTGGCAGGTTGTTGTATGAAGGACGTCCCTCCAGCAGAGAGCAGAGGTAGTTTTAAATGATACCCAATAGAGAAAGAGGTAATTACTGAATGATTTCTCTCCTGATCACACATCATCTTAACTATCTTTATAGAAATTTGACTGAATTTACTTTTTCGAGTCATACAAATCTCTAAGAGCATAGCAATTTTATAAGTATATTAATTAAATCCCCTTTTAGAAATTAGTAAATTTGGTGATAAGTGCATAGAAATTTGATAAATATATCAATTTAATCCTCCCTTGCAGTGCACTGAAGGAAATGCCAAAATCCACATCTCAGTGTTTGTGTATTATCCGTTTACAAATAGAATGCACAAAAACTATATCACAGTACATTCACATGTTTAGAAGATTGCTTTTATGGTTATTTAATAATGAGATTGAATTTTTAATGTCTGTTTAGGAAATATCACAATGCTACTCTTGATTAAAACTTCAGAGTTCATTGTACAACTGGATACCCATAAAAACAAGTAAATTGTTTGTTACTGTAAATATAAATCTAATTGTGCCTAATATCAACATATGGTAGACATTTTATATGAAATGTGTTTCATCTCTTACCTAACTTAGGTTGAACACACTCTACAAATTCTGTTTCCAAGGTGTCTTTACGTGGGTCTGTTTACTAGTTTCACACTATTTATTTGCAAGCATGATTTTATGTTAGATTTCTGCATTGTCAAGGTCATATCTTCCTTTAATGCTTGATTTTAGGGTTGCAGTATTTTACTTTTGATCCTTTCACACCTGTTAGGAGAATTCTGAACTTGGTTGTCATTGTAATCTCAACTCTTTTTAATTTAGTTGCATAACTATGGATTTGTGTCTTAATGTCTGAGATGCATCTAAGACCCCACTACTTTTACTCTGATTCCAGCAATGGGATAATCTTTATGGATCAGTGGCAACAACAGCCATCATTTTTTTTGTTCCACTTGGAACTTGTTTATGGCTTTTAAAGAACTTGCTAGAGAGGACGAAAACTCTTGACAACTGTAAATGTTTTGGGCAATTTGCATCAGTTCTGTTCCACAGGACATTACAAAACATTTTTCTCTGTAATTTGGTTTACAACAATAGAGGAACAACTACAAAAACAAAAACACACATTTTATCTGTTCAAAAATGTTGCAAGTCGTGGTGGAAATGATAATGGCAAAGCCTTGAAGACTACTCAATCGACATTCATCACGCCCTTGAGGATGGAAAAAGCACTACAAGACTTAAAAGAAATGTTAAACACAACTATTGAGGTGAGTTCTATATGAGCAATAAATAACAATTTTCAACGTCATCTTTTTTTATCGTCTTTTCTTTCAAATATTCAACCTCTACATTTTCTCATTTGCAATTTCTCATCATGCAGGTCCAGGGTACATTGACTATCACCAACATCTACTCCATACCATTTGAGATCATTTGCAATAAATGTAGCTCATCACTGGAAACCTTCCAAACAATAGACAAACAACTTTTGCAATGCCGCATCTGCCAGCAGCAATGTTCTTACAGCTTCAAACACCGGCTAATTTGCAACCTGAAATCTAGCAAAAACAAAAATATCCAATGCATACTGACCGGTGAACCGCTGCAAATGTTGCTCCCTTCACTGACAAGGGTTTCACATGAGGAATACTTTAAGAATAATAAGATCATTGTTTTCATTTATTTGCCGCTATGGGATTTCAAGCAACAGGGACATTCACTCTGACCAGACAAATGCCATTATGGGGCTTCAACTGGAAAACAACTAAGGTGACTCTTTCAACTACTCTTTGCATAACAAGTTTCCTGTAATCTTCTCCACTTTCAATTTCTTGTCACTCATACTCTATTCTTCATTTTCTGCAGGAACATAGAAAAGCAACTGACATATTAGAGAAAATATGCTACTCCAACAAACCACCCATTGTATTGAGCCATAATATTTTGAACTTGGCGTGCGTACCTCTTCCAAATGCTGTCAGATTTTGAAATCAGAGACTGTTGTATATTGTTTACATCCTGTATATATAATTTGCCTTTGTACTTCCCAAATTACAGAACTTGGTACTTTTGTATCGAATTTCAAGCTATGTAAAGACCTCCCATATTCAGGCAAAACATTTACAAAAAAAAATGTACTGATCGCATCTGTTTTTTCCTATCAAAATTTTGGTATACACTTTTTGTCAAACTTCACCCGTTTACCACAATATATAGATTAAATAGATAGTCCCGTGCGAATCTTGTCAAGGAATATTTTGCTATCCATTGTAACCATATTTAGTTTTTTTTTTCCAAGATATATCGGCTGGCAATTATTCCTTATCTTCTCTATCTTCTCTTTACTCTTACACACGATTGTTCGCAGAATAGTGCTATTATATGGTTTGGCTGGTCTCTCCTGCAATGCATTGATTGTGGAATAAACTATGATTTTCTTTTGGTTTTGCCAATATTATGCTCACTGCTCTTTTCTTTCGATGATACGAGATGCCTTGTTTTATTCAAAGAAGTTTGTTGTTTTCTTGAAGATGTTCACGATTTGATGAAAGATCCTGCAATTTTTCCTTATTGCCTTTGTATGCAAGATCTTTTGATTCTGAGTTGGGAACAACATATCTTTTGGTCTCATGATTCCAATGAGCTTGGTAAACATTTATTAGATGTTTTGGTTGCAAGTGCCCAAGTAGATGTTTGGGTTTCGATTGGCATTTAGTTTTTAATTTAGTCTATCTAACGAAATGTTGTCTTCTACAACCCAGCATCATCTGTGTGCAATTTTTTATCCTCTCATGTTCGTTTCATCATGGAATATGATAATTACATCTAACAAAGACACAGGCATTCTCATGACTTGTTGACACTGTTTCACCAAATGCAACCAGCAGGTGTCCAACCGATCACTTCCCCTTTGCTACCATACTCCCAACCTGTCTCCAATTTGGAGCTTTGAAACTAGGTATGGACATTTACCGAACATAGACTTTTGTTAGATGTTTTGGTTGCAATTTCCAAGGTAGATGTATATCCAGAATGTGGAAGCATGCACAAGGGCATGTGAACTGTTTCACAAAATCGCTGAAAGAAATTTGGTCTTACGGAGTGCATGATTACAGCATATACTCAAAATGGGATTGTTGAAAAGGCCTTGGAAACTTTCGAGCAAATGCAATTGACAGGTGTAAAGCTAGACTCCAAAACCTTTGCCAGGATACTTCCATCCTGTGTCGAAATGGGAGCTGTAGAGCAGGAAATAGACATATAAACAACTTACCTGGGATATTGACTGTAGAATATTATATTTTCAAGTATCACAATGATCTTATTGTACTCCATAACAAAGTAGGAAAAGTCCAAATTGAAAGAAAAAGTCGTTTCACCTTTGATGTAGTGGTTTGTATAAAACTTTTTTTATGGAAGACTAACTTATAATTTCTACTTTTATTGCCCTACATGGAAAAATTATGTGCTCCGTTTGGCAATAAGAATCTTCTTTTCTTTACATCCTCAATTATTATAATCTACAATTGCAATTTAAAGGCAATAATTGGATTCTATAACGTTTTCCTTGCTGTTCTAGACAAACCACATTCTTTCCTATTACAATCTCCTCATTTTCACATCTTCAATTATTACAATCAACAATTACAATTTTATGGCAAGAACTGGCCGCTTTGCGGCTCTTGTTTATTTGTTAGATTTGTTGAAATAATTTGAAATAGAAAATGGGTTTCAATTTTTTTTTGGTGGTCTCATATAATTAATGGATAGAAAAGAACATTCTTATCATCCAAATTCTTGGTAAACAAAGTTATTATGAATAAACTTATATACAATTAAGAGGCCCTACAATGGAATGAAGAGTATAAAATTTAACAGCCAGAACCGGCATTCAACTAACACTAAAGCAGAGAATAACAGAGCAATGGCGGAACTGAACATATTACTAAAAAAGAGTGTAACAGAGCATATTAAATAAAAGTATAACAATTGTGGAATTGAAGGGTAAAACCACAAGACTAGAGCATAAGACCTCTGAACCAAGAGAAACATAAAGTAAATTAGAAAATTAAAGTAAAAATACAGCCAGATCCGGCATTGAACTAACACTAAAACAGAGCATATATTATATTAAGTAAAACTACAATAACAGAGCCTAATATCGATGATAACAATGGAATTCAAATCAGAAACACTACCAAAGGATCTTCATGTGGCTCCTCTCTTATTTTTAAATCCGCAGCAGTTCGCTTCTCATTCTTTTTCTACTCGTATAACAACAGAGCATTTTAAATACGAGTATAACAATGGCGGAATTGACCAGTAAAACCATAACAGAGCATAATAACAATGAAATTCTAATCATAAACTTTAATTGAGTATGGAGCTCCTCTCACGTTCCTAAATCCACAGCAGCTTCCTTCTCTTTCTTTTTCTACTCCAAATTTAACAAGAGAAACTTACGGGTTGCACAGTCCATTAAGGCCATAGCTAGCTCTTAAAATCACCGCCGAGAATACGATGTAGAGAAAGATGAGAATAATTTCTTTCCAAAACTGTCTCAAATGTAACAAATACTGCTTCAGATTCTCACGAAACGGTCGCGGCGGCAGAAATTGATTTAAATAGAGAAAAAGACGGGAAGATCGAACACCTATCAACGTTAGAACAGAACTGTGGATGGAATCTTCCTTGAGTTTGATTTTGGAATCTTCCTTGATTTTGATTTTGATTTTGGATACACGAAGTGAAGCATGACAACAAGTGAAGAATTGACTACACGTGAAGTAGGATACATCAACTACAAATACATTTTTCGTCGTTTCTTGACTTTAAGGAGGACAGCAATCCTCCTTAACTTTAAGAAGTTTCCTCCAAATACATTTTTCGTCGTTTCTGACTTTAAGAAGTTTCCTCCAAATACATTGACTACGAGTGAAGAAGGATACATTGACGACAAATACTTGATCTCTGCGTTTTGAAAACAATGGCAGAAATGAGGAGAACAACCCACCAATTTTGGCAGAGGAGTGTGTTGTTATCAATGCCATTTGGATTCCCACGCAGTGTATAACATAGTCTTGTAGAGACAGAGCCATGATTAGACTGGATACAAATTTCTCGTTTCTTGCCTGCAGAAAGTAGCTGATATATCTTTGGTAGTCGTTTCTGTAATGCAGCCGGATTATTTAAATATAAAAAAGAAGACAGGAAGATCGAACACCTATCAACGTAGGATGGAATACTTCCTTGATTTTGAAATTTGAGGATAAAGGACAGCAATCCTCCTTAAGTTTCTTATTGTGAAGTTTCTACATTGACAACAAGTGAAGCATTGACTGCAAGTGAAGAAGGATACATTGACTACTTATCTCCGCGTTTTCTTTTTCACGAACGGCATCTCCTATTCTTTCAAATATTTATGGGTCCGTCATTTACAAATACTTATGTAGTGGTTTTATGTTATTTTTTAAGTTTAACGAACTCTAATATAATTACTATAAAATATAATATCAAAATTAGTTTTCAATTGGTTTAAAGAATTTTTCAACCTTTACAATTTTAAAAATAGTTGTCGGAATTTGTTAGCTTCACAACTTTATTATTTAGGGTTCATATTATTTTATCTTAAGAATTGTTGTTATAATATTAATGAGAATATTTATTATTTGTAGCAATTTTTAATATTAAATATTATATAGAACTATTTACCACTAAAAAATAGTAGTTGTTTTTATATGGAACTATTCTTTAAGTATGCTATTGTACAACTGAAAATTAACATGTGACCTTCGGGTGCATGTGACCTCTCAAGGTCGTGTCGTGACAACTATTGTGGAATGGATAAATGAATAAATGGTAGTGAAATAGGGTGAATGTATGAAATGCTCAAAAAATGGGTGAATGTGATCAACTGGCTATCAAGGCAATCTAATGTCCTCTACGGGCACCAAAGGGATCTACTCGTCTAGGGCAATAAAAGCCTCTCTAACCTGAGCGGGAGTAATGGAACGGTAAAGGAAATGGACACACATAATTTTTTGTCGATGTCGGTGTCACTAAACACTCTCCCAACTAGATGTGGATTTCATGAGAATTGCCCTTCTTTTGCCTCGTAGAAATTTCCAGTCAATGTCATGGAAGTGTGAGAGACAATGTGTGGATAGGACAAATTTTAATTGTCACCAGGCTGACTTATCCAAAATTCGTAAGCTTTGTCTACTTCGAAGTTCAGCGTAGTCAACTGTGCAAAGATGACAAGAGGTTGTAGGGATGTTTGGAAAACTAAAGTCCTCAAACCTGTATCAACGTCTATTAATAACCCTGATGCGTTTGGTTGAGGAACTCTAGGGTCGCAAACATGGTCTCTAGGCTACCTAGGACCCTAAATGGTCATGTGAATGATCAAGGCAATCTATAGTAAGGTTGACTAGTCCAAAACACGTAGGTTCTATCGTCCTCGATGCTCAATTTAACCGTGTAGAAATATCAAGAAATTCCAAAGTGGTTCGGAAGATGTGAATTTGAAGGCCTTGGTCGATATCGGGCGATCTTGTGAATAAGTTTGGTTGTGGTACTATTGGTTCAAAAACGTAATCCCTAGGTTCTCTAGGGCCCCGAATGGTCATACAAGACATGTACTCAATTGATTATAATACAAGAAAGCAAACTAATTAAATAAAGGAAATATAATCTATATTTTTGTGGTTTTCAATTATATAAAGGAAATAACAATAAACAACAATCTAATTCAATTAAACTAATGTTTTTGGGTTTTATGTTTTCTAAAACAACAAAAGAAATTTGAGAGAAATACAAAGAAACGCAATTGCTTCTACAATAATATTAACATAACTAAACAAATAAATAATCCAATGTGACTATTTATGTGTAGAGTGGATCTAGACTACTCTAATAAAATAAAAGATTTTCTAATTTGTATTTGTGGATCTAAAACTTCCTCTCTTCTACCTCAAAGACACGAGAAGAAGTAAAATCTTCTTCCCCTGAAACATCCTCGGTAGAAATAAACAAGGATTTAAATGGAGATTACATATTGGAATGGAATTACAATTACTTTTAAACTAATGCAGGAGATTTCCCCCAGAAAAACTTCCCTTGCAAACCCACATGGGTAGTTAAAGAAGTAATATATCACCAGAAGCTTTGTGCAGAAAACCGAAAGCTACAGATACTATATTGACTATTGACTTTGAATTGAATTGATTTTAATACTCTAGTCAAATTGTGCATACAAATGAAATGAAGAAATCAAGAAAACTATAGGAAAACCAAGTACATCCCCAACCTAGAATTTGCAGAACTGTGGCAAAGCCAATGATGGTTTACTTTGATGTCCCCTCAAATTTGTTTCCAAATTTACTACTCTCGGTGAATATAGGGAACTGTGTTGGGTAATGCATATGAAACAATGAAGAAGTGTTGGAGAAGCTGGTGGCTTACAGGAAGTCTAGTAGCAATGCAGGTAAGAGAATAACAATGCAAGAGAACTAGGCTTGATTGTGTATTTCCCAGCAAGATTACGGTAGCATAGAAATGTAATTCACAACAAAAATCTTCGCCAATGCTTCGGGAAGAAGCTTGTATTTTATAGAACATAGGCTAGGAAATGGTCTAAGCCATTTGGCAACCAAGAAATGTTGAATCACTCAAAGGAGGGGCAATTAACTCTCAATTAGCAATAGAAGAGGAAGAGGAAGTTGGTACGCATCCATTAAGCCTACAAATAACCAATTTGACTAAGAAACACACAAAAGGTGAGTTGGAAGAAAGTAACACGCGTCCAAATCACGCACGAAGTCTCGGATCAAAATACATAGACCATTGGTCTATGCACCATTACCATTACGGGGTGATTACGCTGCCGGGTCGAGGCGGATCAAGCGGTTGTGTAACCACTGCGGTGGTTTCGTAACTTAAATTCAAACGCTAAGAAAAAACATTGCATAATGATAACGAAAGGAAGGAAAAACATGGAAATGACTAAGGAAAGCATACTAAGCCACAAATATACACTATAAATAGGAAATAGGACTCGAGCACCGTTGGAAAAGATAATAATCATCATAGGGGATTTTGAACTATTTTTGATAATGTAGCACATGCAAAATTGGGTGCATACATATTGCCCCCTCGGAGAAGCATTCTAGCCATGAAGAGGTGTAGAACATAGAATCCAAGTATGGCGTTCCCAAAATGGGGAGTTACTTGACACGCCCATGTGTCAAAGTTACACCAATCCAAGCTCATGCTATCTGTAAGAACTAAATGTGAATCAAGTACAAATAGATATGAAATCATCAAAACATACTAAAAAAATGACAAGAGGAATTACCATATCCGTGGGGAATAGAAATATACATGAGCTAGTGCTCCAGCCTTGGCTGCAAAACACACACACTCAAAAATCGAGTTAAAACATGCTATATATAACCAAAATTGTAATTTTTAGAAATCATTTTCATTCACCCACTTAGAGAATTTTTTGATCTCTAAATCATCTATGATGGTTTCATGCGAGAGTATAGTCAATTTGAAGAGTATTCTGATGTGATGTTGGCCCCACCAACGAGAGGAGCAGAGGATAAGAAATAGGTGAGCTATTTACATTTGTTCATTTTCAATCCATAATGTTAAAAATTAAAAATATTAAGCGATGGGGGGTTATTTTTAATGATTTTACAATTAAAATGTTTACAACGGGGTGCCTAGATGTGTGTGTCTATTATTTCATGAAAAATGATGTATTTTTGTCTTTTTATGAATTTTTTGGGCCCTGTGGTATGACGTGCCCTTTTCAAACAACCACTTCGCTGCGTAGGTGATGGTTACGCAACCGCCACTCTACCTAGAGCAGCAATTACGTTCACGTAAGCGCTTACATGGTGATTACACAACCGCTGCTCTACACAGAGCGAGTGGTTGCGTAATGTTGAGTTAAGTAAATTGGACCAAGTGTGATTAGTGTTTTTGGTTTTTTTTCATTTATAATGTTTTTGAAGAGCTTATTATGCACAGATGTTTCTAACTTGCTCTTTTTTGTGTTTTGGCGAATGCAAAGTTCCTACATCCGATGGAGTCAAGCCAGAGAGTGTGATTGGCTTATGGGATCATAGATCAGTTGTCTCGGAAGACATGGACTTGTTACATAGAGTAGGGTTATGGATATTGTCTTAGATAACGTTAGTAGCACCAACTAGTCACTTGTTGTGTGCCTCTTGAGCTATTGGAATGCAGACTGGAACACCTTCCGGTTGCTTGAGGTCCAAGGAGAGTGGACCATTACTTTAGAGGATGTGCACAGGATTTTGGGTATTCATGTGATAGGAAGGAGACTGATTCTTGATAGTGCGGGGTTAGTGGCGAGATCACGTCAGTGGGCTACCTATATGGGGGATGTCCAGGCACGCAATATGGGTGTCAATTCGGGCATATAATTATTTTTGTTACCTCTACACCTATCCCTACCTTACACAAGGCCATGATTGGTATCTTGGCTTCACACTTGGTAGGAGACAAGGGCGGGGATAAGCTCCTTTACTGTCGGAATCATATTATTGATATTATTGAGCAACATGGCTGCATCTATGTCTAGGTGAATTGATATACTTTGAGCCACTTATCGTGATTTGTATAGAGTTTTCGGACTTCAGGAAAATCCTTGAGCCATCTTACCTTGGTTATGTGTTGGCTATATGAGCAGATGCTCCCCTACCAGAGGAGAGTTGGGATAGCTGATCCAGGGGCTATCAGGGTAGCTAGGTGGATGGACATGGACCCTCTTATGGGGAAATATAATCTAGTAGACACTCGCACTACTGATGACATGGTCACATAGCCCTACCAGGACAAGGTCAGACGGTGGGGTGATGACAGGGTGAATTTACTTTCTTGTTGCACTATTGTTTAGTTCATTGTACAGGACAACCAGGTTGAGGCCCACATGTAGATAGAGTTCCAGAGTAGTTCAAGTTTTTGTATGTCAATGATCTCCCTGTGGTTCCTACAATATAATGTGGGGTTAGAGAGGCTCGAGTCATCCCTAAGGGCCTTCTTGGTTGGAAAATGGTGACTCCCAGTGTTCATATCAATGCAACAAAGGTTGTTCTGGACCCTGATAGGCCCGGGGTTATACTTTAGATCGAGACCACTCTTGTACACAACAGTGAGGAGGAGGAGGAGGCTAGAAGGAGAAAAGTTTGAAGAGGAGGGTCATGAAGAGATAGTGACACTGAGAGTGGATGGTTATGAGGGAGGTCTTTGCAGAATGATGATAGAGGTAGAGGCAAAGCAAGAGACTCTCTATTTTGAGGAGCCTCTTTCCCACAAGGGAGGTGGTGACGAGAAGTCCATGATGGGATAATGAGTTTCTTTAGAAGATGTTATAGCTGTGGAGGTTCCTGCAACACCTCCACCACAACCACCACTACTAGCTGACCCTTTATTAGATGCCAGAGATATGAGTATGTAGATACTCTTCCCTAAACTTTTTAGTGAATTATGCATCGTACTTATCTTTTTTTTGATTTTCAAACATTTTCTAACTTGATATTCTATTAGTTTGCATTTTGCAGCCATTGTTGATGGATGACGAGACTTTATTCATCAGATTCTGGTTGATACATTGCTTCTTCCCATGGGGAAGACATGAGAGGAGTTACTTTAGCTGATGTAGGTCATCCGCATATGCCTAGATTTCATACCAAAGTTTTTTCTATGTTCTGGCGAGCCTTGGAGGTTTTTACCAAGATGAGGTCCGAGCTTACTACATATGAGTTAGCCAAGACAAGACAAGGACGAGGCCACTCTCGCAGTGAGGCTACCACAGGAAGATCACTTACCTCGTCCCATGGTCATTCTCATCATTCAGTTCATGGAGGTTCCTATTCACATCATAGGAGCCTCAACATGAGTCCTCATCATGCTCCTTCATCCGGATCCCGTAGGGAGGGATAGGCCATGGGCCTTATTGCTTTGTTATACGTTTTAAGACACATATATCATTTTTTTGGATTTCATGCTCATTACGAGCATTTTGACCACACTTGTTAGTGTGATGGAATTGTACACAAACTCGATTATTATGGATATATATATATATGATTATTTTTGGCTTGGATATCTTGTGTAAGAGTTTATCTCATTGATGGCTTGCTTCACTTGTGTACTCTTAGATTTTTTATTTACTTTTTAGATGTATGCTATGGATGATGTGCTAACAGAATGATTTATTTTTGTTTTTTTGATTTATATGATGCTTATGCAAACACAATGTAACCTTAAAATTTTGGTTTTCAAACAATATTTAGTACTTCTTGTTTTGTTGGAAAATGTGATGAATGTGATAAAATAAGAGAATGAACCCACTCCTCTTATAACTCCACGCAACTAGTAAGATGTGAGGGCTCAACACCAAGAGCTAGAAGGGATGTGATTTATATGGTTTTTATGATTATAAATGGTGAAAGGAATACAAGACTTTGAAAAAAATCCAATTAGGAGCCTCACCTAACCCTACACATAGTTTACTACATAGTCTAGAATGTGATTTTCTTGCAAGTTTGTATAGAATTAGATCCATAGTGTTAGGAAATAAGAGATAAAATATGTGGAATAATCCTTATAGAATCACAATAGTAGAAACTAATATGCAAAAATATTACAGATCTCAAATAAAAGTGCGAATAAATAACACAACACGTAGAGACAAGATTTAACGTGGTTCACCCAATTTGGGCTACGTCCCACCAAGAATCACTTACTCGATTTTATTACAAGCCTCCACTCTCTCAATACAATACCTGCATCCGTTTGGAGCTATGTTCAACAAACTCTCTGACAATTCACACCCGAATTCAAAACACATCTGCAATACATTTGCTTGTACATCTATCATATGCATAAGACCATATAAATAGACAAATCGCTGCAGCGAGCTTTTACAAAACCGTGGGTATCAAAACCATAGGCAAAACCCGTCCCATAAACCTATAGGTAAAAAAATCGCCTATATGAGAAAAATACATTTCCCAATATGTTGGGTGCATTTTTGAGGCCAAAAAAAAATTTTACGCCTAAATTTTTTTTTTTTTTTTAGCGCGCCCCAGACTCCCGCTTCGGGCCCCGCCGACCCCAAACCCTGGTGAGGATACATGAAAAGTGTACAGTACTCTTAGTGTACAGTCTTCAACACTTTCACACATGAAAACAGCTCCACAACCTAACAATCTCCCACTTGAGACTATTTTTCCTTTGAGCAAGCTTCTCAACTCTTCACTAGTTTCGTGAAGACCAACCAAAGTTTCAGACACAACTTTAGTTTTTCCTTTGTGACCACCTTGGTCATCATGTCTACAGATTCTGACCGGTATGAATCTTCTCCAACTTCAACTTCTCTTCCTCCAAATTTGTCCTAATGAAATGGTATCTTAACTCGTATAAGCTTCGTCACCGGGTGGAAAGCGAGTTCTTAGCTAGGTGTATAGCACTCGACTATCACTATGCAGCCTTACATTCCTCCCGCTTATGCTCCAAATCCTCAAGCAATTTTTGTAACCAAATCATCTCTTTGCTTGCCTCTTGCAGCAACATACTCGGCCTCTGTTGCAAACATACCAAGGATTTGTCTGCACCCCCAAATCCTTCATATCAAAGGATTCACTTAGTCATGCTTGAGTACTTTTATTTCCTGCATGTTTTTACCTACAACCAACATGTCATTTACATACAAACACAGGATAATATAACTTCCATCCTCAAATTTCTTTGTATACACGCAATGGTCGAATGACATATAATATAACCTTGCTCGATCGTGAAGCTATAAAACTTCTTATACCATTGACGTGGAGCTTGTTTCGAGCCATACAAACTCTTCTTCGGTTTGCACACCATCTCCTCTTTACCTTTGACTTCATATCCTTCTGGCTGCTGCATATATAGCTCCTCCTCCAAATCACCATGGAGAAATGCGGTCTTTACATCTAACTGTTCTAAGTGCAAGTCTTCTACAACCACTATTCCAAGAACAATTCGATAGAAGTCATTTTTACTACAAGAGAAAAAATGTCATCAAAATCTATACTTTGTTTCAGGCAAACCCTTGACCACCAATCCGGCCTTATATCTTTTCTTTCCTCCTTCTTCATCTTTAACTCAGTACACCCACTTGTTCTCAATGCTCTTTTTCCTTCCGGTAGCTTTACCAAATCCCAAGTCTAGTTCTCCATGAGAGACTTATGCTCCTCATCCATGGCTTGCTTCCACTTCTTATTGACATCTACCTGCATTGCTTCATCAAAGCTCTCTCGGCTCTCCACTAGCAGTGAGTAATAAATAATAAAGAGAAGGAGAAAAACATTCAGGTTCTTTTCTTACCCTAGAAGACCTCCTCACTGTAGGAGTATGGGGTTCCTGTTGAGTAGGTTCCTGAATTGATTCATGGGTCACTTTCCCATCCGGAATATCCTCTACCACTACATATTCTTTCTTGGATTCTTCCATGTTTTCTGCAACTGCTGCTTATACATGATATTTTCATTAAAGACCACATCCCTAGACCGAATGATTTTCTTGTCCTTAATACTCCAACATTTAAATCCAAAGTCATTACCGCCATAACCAATGAAAGTACATTTTTATGATTTAACCTCTAGCTTGGTCCTATCATCCTTGTCTATATGAAAAAACACCTCACATCCAAAGACTCTAAGAAATGAATAATCAACTTTCTTACCATACCATGCCTCCTCGTATGCCTCCATCCAAGGCATTTGAGGGTCCTCTATTTATCAAGTACATAGTTGTGCTCATCCTACGCCCAAAAAGAAAGAGGCAGTCCTGCATGTAACCTCATGCTCCTAGCACGTTCCATTATTGTTCTGTTCATCCTTTCTGATACCCCATTCTATTGCAGTGTTCCTGAACCTTCTTTTGCCAGATTCCATTCTTAGAACAATAATCATTAAATTCATTGCTGCAATACTCCCCTCTATTATCTGACCTGAGACATTTTAGCTTAAGACCTGTTTCATTCTCTACCAAGGCTTTCCATTTAACAAAAGTGTCAAATACATCAGATTTGTTTCTAATACAATAAACCCAAACTTTCATTGTTGCATCATCAATAAAAGTAACATAATAACTTGAACCCCCAAGAGATGATACCTGAGCCGGCCCCACACATCAGAATGTACCACTCTAACTTACTCTCTTTCTTCGTAGCTCCAACCTTGAGAAACCTTACTCGCTTCTATTTCCCATATATGCGGCTTCTCACGAAATCCAAACATGTTTCGTATATCCAGGAAAATTCTTCTTTATGATGTTCATGCCCTTATGGCTCATATGACTGAGCCTATAGTGCCATAATGTTGTATCGCATCCGAAGCCACGCTGGGATTACAATCATTAGTACTATCGCTGGTTAAATACAAGGTTCCAACCTTCTTACCTCTTGCCACCACAAGAGCACCCTTGGTAACCTTCCAAGAGTTAGTCAAAATATCACAAGATCAACCATCACTTCCCAACTGCCATGCCGATATCAAATTTTGTCTTAATGTAGGCACATGTCTGACATCCTTCAATAACAAAGTATTCCCATTCTGCATCTTAACCTGAACTGAACCTTTTCCAACTATGCTGCAAGGCTCATCATCACCAAGAAAAACATGCCCAAAATATCCTTTAACATAATCAACAAAATAATGCTTATGTGGAGAAGCATGGAAAGAAGCCCCTAAATCTAAAACCTAAGATTCATAGATATTATGCAAAGAGAGAATCAAAGCATCTGACAAACATTACCCGTTGCCACATTTGCCTCCTTGTTTTCTTCCCGTTGTTTCTTCTTATCCCGAAGCTCCCAGCAGTCCTTCTTTGCATGCCTAGGCTTTCCACAATTCCAAAGATACAATCTTGTTCTTGGATTTTGACCTTGCCCGATCTTTTGATTTTCCACGCTTTCCTCTATTCTTTTGTCTCCTCTAGTTTCCAATGTCAAAGCATTCCCTGAAGTAGAAGATTTCCCAGAGCTTTTTCTTCGCATTTCTTCGCTTAGAATCACCCCTACAACATCCTCAAACTTCAACTTTGAGTTAGCTGAACCGAGTTACTTACGCCATTACCACGCTATTCCAAATCTCGTAAAGAGCACGTAGAATTAATAAAGCCCTAACTTCTTCATCAAATTCTATTTTAACCGAAGCTAGCATATTCACAACCATATTGAAATCATTTAAATGATCTCACATGAACTATTCTCGACATCTTCATATTAAACAACTTTTTCATTAAAAATATCTTGTTAGAGGCAAAGGGTTTTTCATACAACTTCCTAATACATCCATTAGATCTTTTGTAGTCTTTTCCTTTAAAACATTAAATAATATTAAAGATGCAAGACATAGCCGGATTGTCCCAAGTGCCTTCCTATCCAAAGAAATCCCATTCCGCATCTGTCATGTCATACTCAAGGGTTTGTTCACCTTCTCGATACAATGGAGTATAAAGATCCTTTTGATAAAGGTAATATTCCATCTGCATCTTCCAAAGACTGAAATTCTTCCCGTTGAATTTATCAACCCTAGATCTTCCATCATCTGCCATAGCTCCCACTCACTCGCTAAAAATTTCCCTGTGATTCAACACTTCAAAGAAACCAAACCAGAGACTCGATTCCAATTGTTAGGAAATAAGAGATAAAATATGTGGAATAATCCCTTATAGAATCACAACAAAAGAGAAACTAATATGCAAAAAATATTACAGATCTCAAATAAAAGTGCAGAATAAATAACACAACACAGAGAGACAAGATTTAACGTGGTTCACCCAATTTGGGCTACGTCCACCAAGAATCACTTACTCAGATTTTATTACAAGCCTCCACTCTCTCAATACAATACCCAGATCCGTTTGGAGCTATGTTCAACAAACTCTACAGAATTCACACCCGAATTCAAAACACATCTGCAATACATTTGCTTGTACATCTATCATATGCATAAGACCATATAAATAGACAACTGCTTAAGCAGTTTTTACAAAACTGTGGGTATCAAAACCATGGGAAAAACCTGTCCCATAAACCTATGGGTCAAAAAAATCACCCATATGAGAAGAGCACGTTTCCTGATATGTCGGGTGCATTTTTTTAGGCCAAAAAAATTACGCCTAATTTTTTTTTTTTTCTCGGGCTGCGCCCCTGGACCTCGCTCGGGTCCTGGCCCGGCCCCGAACCCTACGAGGATACATGAAAAGTGTACAAGACTCTTAGTGTATAGTCTTCAACACTTTCACACATGAAAACATGCTCTACAACCTAACACATAGATGGCCTCTTGATCGAAAAAATCTGTTTTTAAGGTTTTGACTCTCTTGGAACATATACATCTAATTCACTTTCTTGGTTTTTGAAGTTTTAAATTACTTTTTATTTTCTAAATTTATTATACCTCATTAACTTATTTTGAAAAGACCCCCTACATCTTGCCCCAATACTAGTTAAACATGGGATCATCACCAAGGATAAGATATAGGCGAGTAATGGCACTTCCCTCCTTTCCCAACTTCACACTCCCAAGAAGAAGCGTGAGATCATCACTAAAGGTCGATGGTGCAAGAAAGTGTAGTTTTATTTTTGAATGAAATATTTTTGCATTTATTGATTAACTTATGTCATATATATATATATATATATATATATATATATATATATATATATATATATATGACATAAGTTAATCAATAAATGCAAAAATATTTCATTCAAAAATAAAAATATATATAAACTTTGAGTTGTGCCTTTGGGAGGGAGGGTTTTACCCTAGCCTCAACCCCACACAACTAGTAATATGTGAGGGCTCATCATCGAAGGCTGAGATAGGTGAACAAGCGATTTGGGTAAAGTGTTTAGAGTGTTTTTGTTACCAAAGAGGTTTTCTGGTAAGGATGTGACATCAGGAAGCTTCTAGAATAGACTATGGACAAAGACACCTAAACTAGAAGAAAACTATGGGAAGAACCAAGCATGCACTCCTTGGTAGGATCAATGTAAAATTTTTTCCTAACTTGTTGAAATGATGAAGTGATTAGAATTTTGATGATAATGTGGTCAATATTTGAAGAAGTATGATTGAATGTTTTTGCCAATGCTTAGAAGTTTTGGAAGTTGTTTGAAAAGAAAGTTTGTTGATTACAATATCACAATATGATTTGACAAATGAAATGTAGTATGGATGCAATAATGTACACACTTAAATGAAGACAGATCATGCATAGTATATTTTTAGATGAAGCGAATTGACAGATTTGCCAAAATATTCACCCTATAATGTACAAAGGCAATATGTGCCATTCTTGTAGTCCTTCATGACTTGATATCAACCAAACCATTTATCTTTGAATTGTATTCCTTCACCGGTGTTCTTATCGATCTGATTGTCTACTCTTACAGCTAGATCACCTATTCTTATTTTGTGCTCGTAAACCTTCTTATTATATTGAAGGGACATCTTGTCAATGTAAACATTGTGTTCCTTCTTAGCATTAAGCCGAGACTAATCAAGGGTTTATAATTGAATAAGTTGTGCCTCTCGATATGAATTCTCATCCAAAATTCCTGCAAAGATATGTAGAGGCTAGGTATCTCGACTTTGAGTGATAAAACTACTTCTGAACAAAAGACTAGGGAATATGGGGTTTCCCATAGGAATTATCACCAAAGTTCTATAGGCCCACAAGGCCGAAAGATCTTTAAGTTCCAGTCTCTTTTATTCTCCTTGACTATTTTGAGGAGAATGGACTTTAACGTCTTGTTTGTAGCCTCAGCTTGTCCAGTTTCCTGAGGGTAGTATAAAGAGGATGTATGATGTGAGATCTTGAACCATGAGCACAACTCACACATCTCTTAATTTTTGAAAGATGTTCCATTATCTGAGATAATGACCCGTGGGACCCCATACCTGCAAATGATCTGATTTAAGATAAACTTAGCGATCACAGATACGTAGGTACAATAGTGAGAGGCATGGCCTCAACCCACTTTGTGAAATACTTTGTGGTCTGTAATGATGAAGTTGTGGCCATATGTTGATGAGGGAGAAAACTTCCATATCAAATCTAAACCCCAATTAGAAAAGGGATAAGATGTCAGTATTGGTTGTAGATCCTAAGCCAAGATGTGTATCTCATGAGAGAATTCTCGGCATTTATGGAATTTGTGCACATACTCAACAACGTCGTGCTATAAAGTGGGCCAAAAGTAACCCATTCGATGTATTTTTCATGTAGTAGCATGTCCTCCAAAGTGACCCCCACAGACTTCGTTGTGGGATCCAAAGAGGATCTTCTCTATTATCTTTCTTCAACACCTTGACAAAAACATTTCATCGAAGGCTCTGTGATAGAGAACTTCTTCTAAAATCACATATTTGGTGACTATGATGTATATAAACGGTCCACAATGAAATTAACAGTATATAAGTACCATGGACACAAGGTAATGGGAGGCTTGGCCTCTATATAAAACATGCACTCATCGGGTAAATCTAATTATACCAGATTTGTACAATCTATTGGGTTGTCTACCAACTAATCAGCAATAATCTGTCCCTTCACAAATTTTTGGTTGATGAAGGTTAGTTAAAATTCACCCATAAGGTAATAAAATGACCAACCTTCTTAGACAAGGAACATGAGTTAGAAATGTTCATAGCTGGTCCAAATTAACAATCACCGTCTTTCCTGGTTAATCATGTAATGCCTTAACATTTTTATCATGAACACTATAGCAAGGATTTCCTTTTTCACTTGTATAATGTGTATCATAGTCCATAAAGGTACGAATAATGAAATAAACGACACGTTCAAGTTTATCATCATGATCCAGTGCCAACATGTAAGCTGGCAAGACATCGGTAGCTCGAGAGTACAAAATTAGAGGATGGTACACATTTTACGGTATGAATATGGTTGGTGACACGAGGAACCATTTCACCGACTTGAATGCCTCGTGATACTCAATTGTCCAGTCCTTACACTAATCCTTTTGTAACAAGTTGTTAATTGGATGAACAATATAAGTTAAATCGAGAATGAACTTGTGGATTGCTAAGAGATTTTTGAGAAAGTACCTGATGCTTGACTCATCTAAAGATGGGGTCATTTCTAGGACCACTCAATTTTTTTTTTGTTGATCTACATTGATCCCTCGTGAAAAGATAATGTATCCTAAAAACTTCCCTCATGTCACTCTGAATACACACTTTTTGGATTTAATGTTACCCCATATTCGATGAGATGAGATAAGTTTACATGAATCACCTTGTGGTGATCACAACGCTTCTTAGCTTTACCCAGAAGATCATCAACATAGGATTATAAAATATTATGAATAAGATCATGGAATTTGTAGGTCATTTCTCGTTGATAGGTAGCTCCAGATTTTTCAGACAAATGGCATGACCGCATAAAAAAAGGTCCCCCAAGGATTGGTAAAGGTAATCCTTTCTTGGTCCTCCTCAGATATCCTAATTTGGTTGTAACCCGAAAAACCATCCATAAGTGACAACAACTCATATCCAGTTGTTACATCTACAATGACGTCAATGGAAGGTAACAAAAAATCATCTTTAGGGAATGCCTTATTTATGTCCCTAAAATCAATGCATATGTGAATTTTCCCATTCTTTTTAAGAATGGGGACTATGTTTAAGACCCACATTGAGTAGTTTACTAGGTTTAATGAATCCCACCTATAGGATCTTCATAACCTCTTCTTTTACCATCAAATCTACTTTTGGCTTCATAGGTCTCGATTTTTGCTTTATGGGCTTAACATCTAACTTTGTTACTAGGTTATGCACCACAACATCGGGAGAAATCCTTGTCATATCCTTGTAACTAAAAGTGAAATATTTTGAGTGTTCCTTGAGTACCTTCGTATGGGCTTCCACTTCTTCTGGAGTCAAGGAAGAACCAAGTTTCAATATTTTAGGATCTTCCTTCATCCTGATATTTATATATATAGTCCCTTCGATTAAAGAGGCGTCACCCTATTCAAAATTGGGTGGGGTTGGAGGTAAGTCTAGTTCCTCCCCCTTTACTTCATAGATCTCAAGGGATCCTGATGAGGAAGGGTCCATTGCACGATCCCAAAAATAGGAAGAAGAGTGAGGTATATGAGAGAATTCTCTCTTGTGATGCACATGATGAAGATCAATGTATGCATTGAGGTATCTTAGGATCACCTCATCATTCTATGTGTATTCTAGAGGGGCAAGCTCATTTTTAGCCTCAACATATTCTAGAATTGTATTAGTTGGAATCTTTAGAACTAGAGGATCAATTTGAACCGAAACAGTGAACTCGTTTTTCTTAAAATCTCATCTTGGAAAAAAGTGAGAAGAGGAAGTGGCTATAGAATTGGCTAACATGTTTTGATCATGTGGGATAGCCTCAATAGAGATGAAATCAAAACTTTGTTAAGGTCAAGCACAACGGTCTTATAGAGTTGTAGATGTTCCTCTCTAGTCTCATAAACTTCCGAGACTTGATTGGCAACTAGTTGGGAATCACCTAGAACCCTAATGTTACAAACACCCATCCTCTTAGCTATGATAATACCAAGAAGAAGAGCCTTGTATTTAGCACCATTGTTTGTGCAATCAAAATTAATTTTAAAGGTAAAGGGAATGACCTTCCCTTCGGGGGAAGTGAGAATCATGCCTACCCCAACACCGAAATGACACTTTGCACCATCATACTTAAGCATCCAACAACTGCTAGGGAAGATAGATATTTTATCATCTTTGACATCTTCTTAATTTACCTCTGAGACCTCAACCATGCAAATCTCTTCATATCCTATAACCGGAAGAGAGGTGGGTGCAAGAGCATGTCCTATTCCCATGGATTCAAATGAAAGGAAGATAGGTAGATCATCTTCCAACAACTCAATGATTTTAGCTGTGGTCTTTGTTGAAACTATTTTGACTACAACAACTTCATCTTTACTTACAAAAACCCCTTTGATCACCTTGGGGGCTTCTAATTCCAT
The DNA here is from genome assembly GCA_018340775.1 of Taxus wallichiana var. yunnanensis. Taxonomy (NCBI): domain Eukaryota; kingdom Viridiplantae; phylum Streptophyta; class Pinopsida; order Cupressales; family Taxaceae; genus Taxus; species Taxus wallichiana. Next base: position 836,544,499 of record CM031240.1, read on the forward strand.
CATGTAGGAAATAGTTTGGACACTCATGTTGAATCTTTGTGTTTGTTCAATTGATGGGCAGGGAGTTTGAACTTGGTATGAACCTCGGGTTTCTTCTTCAAGCTGGATATAAGGATGTCAAAAGGCTTTGGGTCATCCTGAGAAATGAAGAGATTCCCTAGATGTAGGAATATAACTTCTTAGAAAAGCGTGGAAGGGATTTCCTTCATTTGATGGATCCAAGGTCAGCCAAGAATCATATTATAATTGGTTTCCCTATCTATAATATAAAACTTAGTTAGCACCATCTTTGGCCCAAGGGTAACTGGAAACACTTTAGTCCTAATAGACGTTGCTTTGAGACTGTCATAGTCTATTAGCATGTTTCTAGTTGAGGAACAATTTGTCTCTCTATAGCCTAAATTTTGAAGGAACAAGAAGGAGAAAATATGGAAATCTTCCCCATCATCAATCATTGCATGTTTAACATAATTATTATAGATCCAAACCTGTAAATATAACGTTGGGTCACCTATTCGTGCCAATTTGGCATCGGTGGGAATCTTATTGATGTCGAAGACAAATCCAACATATCTTTCAAGTGCCTCGAGGGGTAGACATAAAATTCTATATGGTTGATCTATACCTATGGTGGAGGGGTAATGTTGATTAAGTGACAAAGGCGTAATGCTTCCAATAAAGTGGCTCTATGAGCCGAAGATTTCTTTAACAAATCTAAAACAAGAAATGTGAGAAAAGGTCTTGGTCAAATATGTAATTAGGTCATAATCCCCTACCGGCCTCGGAGGTACTATATTTTCATTTGACATCGAGGGTTATATGGGAGTGGAATGCGTGGAATACTCACGAGTACAAGTGACAGTGTTAATATCAGGTTTAGCCTCTAATTCAACCAAGCCCAAAATCTTGGTTTGTTGTCATTCATCCAAAGGGGGCCCTACTAGAGTTTTTTATGATGTAGATGATTCATGGTCATCATTCCCTACTGGGTTAACCTTGTTAGTGTTGTAAGGATTCAATTTACCATTTTCAGGGCGTGTAGGAAGGGGGTATCTAAAAAATCCAAGGGGAGCGTTCTAGGGGGAGATGGGTCCCATGTGAACATTCTTTTTTAGCACCGTTTGAGTAAATATTAAAAGAAAGAAACTATTTTCTTAACAAGCATATGCAAGGGTAAAGGAGGAAATTCCTCCCTCTTCCCATCCATCTCCAAAACCCACACCCCTCAACAGTGGGTGGAACAACAAAAACTAGAATCAACAAACATCCATTTCTCATTCATATGCATAATTCAACTTATAACACAAATTCAAAGACCATTTCAAATAGAAAAAAATAGGTGCAAGATCCTACCTTGCACTCAAGCACAATCCAACTAAGGAGATCACCAAGAAATCCAAATGCTTGTTCCAAGCTCCAAGCTATTCCACCTCCAAAAATTTTCCAAAAAAACCCTTCACTAAGGACATGAGGGGTTAAGAAGGAAGAATGCCACATAAGTCAAGAAATGGGAGGGTGAAAAATGTCACCCTCCACCTAAACCACATCCAAACAAAATGCAACAAAATTATCACATAAAATTAAAATGGGGAAAAATAATTTTGGCTCCAAACAATCATGAGAAGATTCACATTTCAATAAACATTCACAAAATCAAAACTCCAAATATCCCACCCCCTCATAGGGATGGGTGATGTGTGTGTGTGTGTGTGTGTGTGTGTGTGTGTGTGTGTGTGTGTGTGTGTGTGTGTGTGTGTGTGTGTGTGTGTGTGTGTGTGTGTGTGTTGATTATTCCTCCCAAATAAACAACTAACTAATAACTTCATATATCTTTACTAGTGAATTATTACTCGCATAATTATTCACATTAAATTAACCCAAATTGAGCACTAACCATGGATTTCCTAACAAGAGTTTCCCAATATCTCTCTTGGTGGTGTCTCTAGTGCGATCTGAACCATAGTATGACAAAAACATTGATCTTGATGATGATTTTCGGGGATTGAGAGTGGGGCCCTAATGAGTTTTTTAATCAACATGATATGATTTTGGGTTGACAAGTGCCCCAACCACAACTTGTTTTATGAAAAATACAGTCACATACACCCAATTCACCATTCAATGGACCCACTCCCCCACAAATACAACAATCTGATGGTCAAATAAATACATTTCTTTTTCATAATTTATCGGCAAATAGTTGTTATGTGTTTGTTAATGATGTTCTTCTTCAATATATAGAAAATTTTAAAATATGAGAGTTTTGGGATAAAGTTTTGATGAAGAAAATAAATTCCACGTTTTCAATTAACCATTCCTAGAGAACCACTTTATATTTATTAGTTCAAAATCAACCAACAAATAGATTGATGTGATAGTGAGTCAAGTTGTATCATGTGACATTTCTATAAATAATAACTACAATGATAATCTTTTAGATGACATGTTAAACAAGTAGGATAATTTAAATGTTAAAGCCCATGCTTAATATAAAAATGGGCTAGAGACAAAAAAATGACGTTGGGGTTACCATGAAATCACCCACTAAAGGAAAAGGGGGATGTGGCAGTAACGTTCGTGTGGGGATCCTTAGAAAAGGTGTTGACATAAACATTGAAATTAAGAGTGCATACGACTATAATCATGTTGTAGATTCTCAAATGTAGGAGGATTATTTTTATTAATGTATTTTCTGGATAAATATTTACACAATGATACCTAAAAGTATTTATAGATGGTGCATAGAAGTATTTATAACAAGGCATATTTGATATTTACTTTCTTGTGGTTTGTTGGATGAAATTTCATTCTCATCAAACAATTTTTATGTACCATGTAAGGAGCTAGACATAGAGAAATACTTAGACATGGTTGTTGTGATGAAGGAGACATTGGATGAATGTGAGGCCCCTATGATTGTAGAAGAAACCATGTATAAGATCATTACCTCTTAGGGTGGGGGATAAATTGGATGTTTAGGGTAAAAATTTGAGGTTTTCCCACCTCCCCCGCACAACATATTGTTTATTATCTTGAGGCCCTTTAGTTGTATTGTAAGATGGAATCTTCATGTTTTCCCCCTCATAATCCCACCTCCATGTTTTCCTTTTGAATCATTGAGTAATGACAAAGATTCAATTTTTAAATGATTCTCTAGAAAATTCACGACTAATATTTCTAATAGGTTATGTGTCAGGACTCAATGTTCCCTACATTACAATGTATTACAATTGTGTTAAAATAGCTTTTTAATATACTAAATCTAATTTTTTTGAATTATTTTGTACTCTCATTGTATTACTTTTAAATATTAATTTTTCTCTATTAATTAAATGCATATGTAAAAATGTAATTGCAATAATCCCAAAAATTTCAAAGCCATTTGATTAAGCTAATAAGTAATTATATGAGCCTAATCTAGATGCAAGTTTGCAGTAAATAAATAAGTAATGAAATACAAAAATTACCCAAGCAATCTAAGCGAGAAAGTATGAAACCATAAGTGTAAAGAGAGGGTAAAATCCTTAGTTAATTCACATTTAAATCTGGTCCTGGATCAAGATTTGACCGGCTGAAAAGAGAGGAAGAAATGTCACATAGAATCCCTAAAAATGCAAAACTGGAGGATCAAGATGGATAAGGGATCCCGAAAGGGAAATGGGTGCCCATAGGTGCTATAGACATGAAATGAGTGCCCAAGTCGGTGAAAATGATCGAAACCCCAAATTTTCATCCTCACAAGTTGGTTGTTGGTGTTTTCCTTTTGTCTCTTTGGATTCACACTGAGATTGTTGAGTTTGTTGTAATCCTGTAATGAAGAATGAACATGCAAAACCCTCAAATAGACAAAATCCCAAAAAATAAAGATGAAGAATAAGGGGTCTGATTGTCCTCAACTATCACAATGGTGAACTTACAACTGAGCATTGCACTACATTTCAGACTCAATGTAGTTTTGTGTGTGTGTGGAATCGTGCCCTAGGTTGCTCTTGCACATGTCACACTTGATAGTGAGAAAATAGATAGATGTTGAATGTAGTAAATGTGTGCATGGAATAAAATGAACTTCCCTCCTATGAATTGTGATGCAGAAAACCAACCTTTGTGTCCCTTGTGATGATACTAGATTTGCTCTTAGATGCTTTAATGGATGTAACCTTAGGAGGTAATAGATAGTGCTTAGTGATTGGTCGTTTATTATGGTCACATAAAATTATATTTATATGATTCCTTTGCTTTAATATCATAACCCACCCCGAAAAGGCCTACTATGAAAAAGATAAGATTTTCAAACAACTAGAAAGGACCCAAAAGGTGTGGACAAAGTACAAATGGGTCAAGGGCACCAAAGGGGAAGAGGTGCTTGACACTTGGTGCCTTGTCGAGGTGCTGGTGTCGAGGATGATAAATGACGAAGTGTAAAAGGAAGAGTGAGAAAGCAAGGTTGCAAGACTAAAAGTAACAACATAAAGTAAAGAAAGGTGACAAAAACATGGGTTAATTTTTACTTTTCCTACTTAGGAATCACATTAATAGTAGTATGTAACCAAGAGTAGATAATTACCCAAATTGCATGATTAAGTGTCTACATTCCCCCCACTTTATGTTGCTGATAAGAAATATAGGTAACATAAAGTAGATAGAGATGCATACCTAATAACCATGTAGATCGATGTAGAAAGTGTGTGCCGAGGGACAAGACAAAGTCATGGAGTGATAAAATAATGAAGTATGAATGCTAAGGATAAGGAAGTGCAAAAATTGATGATGAAAATGAACATAGGGTGGAAGCACGTGTTTAGATGTCACAAATGTTCCTATTTTTGATATCGATGTTGTTGTTTTTATGTTGTTGAATGATGTTGGGTGAGGTTGTTGACTACTGCTTCCCATATGGATAGACTTGTAAAAGAGAAGACAAACAAGTAGTCAAGTATGCATGTATATGTAAAATATTATGTAAAAATGATGAAAAATATGAAAAAGAAACATGTGCACCTAATCCATGATGAGGGAAAAGAGTGTAGAAAGGATCTTGCAGCTATTGTAGATGAACCAGTTTTTCAGGTGATCTCGTGCAAATGATATGGAAGAAGTGTAGGGAGAAAATTCTATTGTTATCCTCCATCCTTTAACTAATTCCTCAAATGTATAACACCACTTACGATGGTGTGTATAAACACAAGTGTTAAAGAGTGTATGCCCTGTAAAATAAATTGTGTATGGAGATTTATAGAATGTTATGAACTATTCAATCACTGTGTAATTCCCCTACTTATAGGCATCTAGGAAAGGCGTTGTGTGCTAAGGACCCAAGTATAATTCTGAGCCCTATCCAAAAGTGTGTTATACTAGTACTATATTGTGATGTGTATAACACTGTATGGGGTGACTAATTCACCCAAATGATGCCCCCTCATTTGGGGTGCATGCACTGTCACTAAAGGAGAATGTGGCCCAAAGGAGGACCAAACACTATGCTAAATTGTTTCCTAAAGGGTGAAAGGGATGTGGTTGTTAAAAATCAAGACACATGAAAAAAATGGTTGGGAGACAAGTGTTAGTACAAGAAAATATAAACACGCATGTAGAAATAAATATTTAAGATAAGCATCTTAGATTTAGTAGAGCGTTGCACAATAGAAACAATAATAAATACACACTGTAACATTCTATGTATTCAACTTATATGAATCATGGTTATTATATAGCCACTTACATATCAAAATAACCTCTGTAATAATAGGGAGGTGTTACAATTAATATCCCAGAATAATATTCACGAGTACAACATAGTGACCACTAACTAAGTACGGAATATTGTTATAATATACAACAATATTCCTTGACAAAACACTAAATACAATAGTTACAAATATACTTGTAACCGTACCACCAAACTAGTAGTACTAATTTACCAAATGGTAAATCACCCACAACCATGTAAATATTAATTTTCCTAACATTCCCCCTTAATGTTTATATGGTAGTAAACAACTGTCACACATTTTTGCATCTTTTTGCTCGTGCTTTGCTCATGATATTTGTACAACACTCAAACTGAAGGTAGAAGAAGGAACACATCAACTTATTATTAACCATGCACTTTTGGGAACACATCTAACCAACTAGGATGGGAACACGCTCATGAATTATCTGTTTATCAACCGGTCACTCTAGGAACCCATACGACGTAGTCTTGTGGGAACTCAAGAAGGAACACATCTGAACAACCTTCAATGGTTTTCCAAAGGCTAACCAAAAACCTAAGTATGAACAGGAACACATCCTACTATTCAAACTCTTTAAGACTCATCATGTTGTGTTTCTCTATGTTATCTAGTCTTCAATATGTTATTACATCAGGGAATAATGTAGGAATAACCACATACGCACGTGAACATGAACATGCCACATCTGTTCTTATTTTTAATACCACACTGGAATCCACACCAAAATGAAATGTAAAAATCAAACACACTGCATGATAAAATAAGGCACATCACTCTAAAACAAAAGCACACATGTGCAACCAAATCAGTGAAGTAGCCTCGTTGTTGGTGACTGACGAGAGGTTGTTGGTTTTCCTACAGCCTCTAATACCTCCTTCCTCCATCAATATGTTGCTAGCTCAATTGATTTGACTTGGATGCTTAATAGTTTCCACGTTGGGTTTATTTTGTCTCCACCCCATAATTTGAAACACATTTTTTTCCATACGTCGGGTAACACCAAAAATACATTTGTGAGGCAAATTTTTATTTTTATTTTTTTACAATTTTTGACAACTTAGACTATTTTGACTAAAAACGACAATAAAAAAAATCCTAAAATCACCTATTTGACTACAAGAAACAATTTTGTAATTAACTTGACATTACAATGATACCTTTGACAATACAATGAAACCAATTTGACTAACAACATAATTACGACTTGACTATTGATATTAATATGTTCTTGCATTGACAATAAAAAATAATCTTGATATATAAAAACTCAAGACTAACCATATGAAATTCACATGGCATATATCAATAATCAAAAATACATATGAGACTTAAGTGACTAAAACCTAATAACAAGAAAGTAATGATTAATTAATTTCAAACAACAAATATGTAGACTATAAAACTAAATATAACCTTAGATATTTTGAAGAGTTAGACGTCACCGTAGGAGACCTTGAAACCTTGTTGCAGCTCACAAACATATGAGAGAGGGAGCTCAAAGGTAATCAATCATTTATTCACAAACCTCTAAATCCAATGTAACACTTGTGATTGCATGAATATGAATAGAATGCAACATACAACAATTGATGGAATTCCTTGAATAGTTTGGGTTGTATTTGGATGTTCTAGAAGAAATTGCAACTTCTAGGTACTACAAGATGTCTGAGTGAAAGCATCCAGATGTAAAGTGAGGTAATAACCAATGTAGGTGCCTAAATTAATTGAATCTATCATATCAAACTCATGTGCACCATTGTGTCCACTGTATTGAATGTAAATAGACTATATAATATTAGAAGAACCGGTGCCATTAGAATGAGTGATATTCAAGGTCAAAATGACATGCCATATCTTGCATTCACTATGGAATGCTTTAAGAGGATATTCCCAAAGAAAACAAAAGATGTAATTGCCTCAATTGATGAGGATACTTCTCACATATGTAGTCCAATAATAATTCAATGTAAGCATAAGAAACACCATTCACAAGGAGATTTCCTAGAGTTATATAGAAATATCTATGGAAAAATTGGATTGAAAATTAATTCACATCCAATCAAGACTGTGATAAGCCCTTTGGAAATAGATGACTCTAAATACGCTAACGGTAGAGTATAGATAAGTGAAGTGCAAACAACCAAATGATTTGGGAGGCCTTTATATATATATATATAATCTATCTAAACATAGCTCAGATGTGTCTTTGAATAGGGATGATCCAATATGGCGTATATAATATTTGGTTGTCCTCTTTATGTTGGACCCCAATCATTGTCATTGGTGTTTTCATTGATGTCAAGTGACATTGATGACAAAAATAGTGAGCAATGGAGATTGATCAAGATAAATTAAGGTTGATTGGTAGTGTCATCTCTCAAAGGAGTTCCTAGGTGATTCCATGAAGCATCAAAGTCATGATAGAAAATTTGCAAGGCCAAGAGCTCAGATAGGTCTATATTATGTTTTTCAAGTGATAATGAGTCTATAATCACTGTTTAGTGTTCATGGTCAGCTCATGAAGGTGTTTTAAGTGGTGTCCAGGGTTGCTAGATGATTCAGGATGGTTCTAGTTGTATTTAGGATCAATATATGTGCAAGAGGTGTTTCAATGAGAAACATGTGTCTACAAGTTGCTTTTGGTGTTTTAGAAGTGTATAGTGGTCTCTAGTGAGTGCATGGTGGAATTTAGATTTTCTAGGATGGATTCAAGTTGATTCACGGTGATTGCAAGCTTAAACAGTGAAATAGGGTTCATAGGGGTTCATTGGAGGAAATTGAAAAGGTTAGTACACTTTATTAAATTGATTTTGAGGGATAAATATTATTTACAAGTGTTCTAAGTTCTTGCAAAAATGTGTATAGAGAAGAAAATTATTTAGGTACGTAAGAAAATTTGGGGAAAATGGAGTATGGCATGTTTTAGTTCATTGCGGGTCCATAGGGTATGGACATAAATTGTTCATTTGAAACAAGACTTCACCACATTGGTCTAGGATGCCACTTCTAGTGTAATGTGGGTCAGATGGCTAAATCAGGATCAAAGGCCCTCATAGGAACAATTCCACATATATCAACGTTCTCCGCTTTGTTGTTGAGTCGGTAGGATGAAGGAATGCATGTTATGTGGGTCGGCCATAGTTTTCAGGCACAAAGTCCCTTATAGGAACAATTTCCATGTTGATATGTGTTCCCTGATGCCAAGGATAAGCCGCAACACACTAAATTAGTGTTATTCGGATCAATTATAGATTATGAGAACAAAAAAGTTAAAGTAACTTGTTCCACGAGTGATATAGTTCCCTGTGGGTTATTATGAACTTAAAATCAAAGGATTTGGGTGAAGGTTAGAGTATTGCGGATCAAATGGAGGTTTCGGGAACATTGAACCCCAAGGCACATTTCCCGAAGAAAAAGGATATTCCCAAAACATACTCTCACCCCATTAACAAAGACAAAGGGGCCACAAAAGCGAGTAGTGGGATGCGAAGAGTGAGGCATCGAGAGAACAAGGTATCTATGGAACAATTACTTGAGTAGCTCAAGTTCCCGGAGACTCAATGAAATTGAAAGAAAAAGGAGAAAGGAAATCAGTTAAATGCAGAGATTTAAGGGATTGGAAGAACTAGACCCATGAAGCATGTGTTCCTAATGTTCCAATTTAACCCGATATATCTGATAATAAAGGAGTTGAATAGATAGAGTCGGTTTCTGATAAATTAGAGATTAGATAGAATTGATTGTGAGTGAATTGATGTCATGTAGCACTAGTTCCTCATGTTTAGTAAACATCTAATTTACCTGATTTACAAGGAGATGATATAATGGAGTTTTTTAGGGTTTAAAAATCAGTATAATGCGAATTATGACTGATGATTTGGAATTTAGTTCCACATGACCCTCTCGAACCCGCATGGAGTTATCTCTCAAACTAGATGTCATATTTTATTGCTCTTGGAATCATTGGAAAGGGAATTCAATTCTCTAGACATTGGAATAATAAAAATCAATATTTGGGGAAAAATATAGAATAAATAACAAGATAACATGTGTCACATTGTTAGAGGATAAATTTTCAACAACCGTTTGTATTCTCAAATACATGCCAAGGAGATGGAGAGTCAAGTGTCTAGAAAAGAAAGATTCCATGCATAATATGTGCTATTGAAGGGTTGAAGAGCCAGAGAGAGAAGAGGAAAGGACCGATCCATTCCAAGAATTGTACAGGGAAAGATACAAAGTTTCTAATGAATATCTGAATCTGATAGAGGATAAATGAGCTTAGGTTTTCCATGAATATCTCATGAGCCATGAATTAGAATTTTTTTGCATACTTTGTAGATGTGATGGAGAAATAGAAAAGAGAGTCGAGGAAAGCTAAGAAGAGGATTTTATAGGAAAATGATACATTGTTGAATAATAAATATTTGCTAGAAGAGAGCAGAGCAAAGATATGTGTTGGAGGGATAGAGCCATCAAACATGAGCCCAAATATAATGAATGCATAAAGAGATGATGAGAAGATAAATGTTCCTGAGTGCCTAGGGTTCTTGCAGAGATAGAAGAAGAGAGTCTTGAACATTCAATGAATATATATTAAGAAGAGGAAGATGTGGTGAGTCCAAGATCTATTGTAGAGAGAGAGGAATTAGATAGAGGCATCAAATTAAGGCATGCTAATCAAATGAAATGAGAGCCATGTGTTGAAATATAACAAATCTTCAAAGATTGTTGTATAAATTGAAGAGGAGACAAAGCCATCAATCAGAAAACTAACCCAATGAATGCTTGAGGGAAGAGGCTAGAGAAGAGGTAAGAAGATTATTGAATATCTAAGTTTGTAGAGTGAGTGAAGAGAAGCCAGGTGATATGAAGAAGTGAAAATGATTTATTGTGAAGGAAAACATATGTAAGTTATCTAACAAGTTGTATAGTATCATAATTCTAAGTTGTAGCTTAGCATACTCAGGGGGTAGTAGCCTCCCTGTAGGTAGTGGCCTACAAAATATCAGTGGTGGTTAATTAAATTTCAGGTGGTTGAAGCCTCCTTATTAGTGGGTGATATAAACAATTGGGAGTTGTGCCTTCTAGGAAAGTGACAGCTTGCCAAAGACTGGGTGGTGTGAAAGATGGTTTAAAACCCGTAAGTGAGGATCACGAGGGATGACATGCACATCAACAGACATGTGTGAAAGATAGTGTGAAGAGATCTCAGGAGGAGTGAGCATCAATCGAATGTGCATGCAAAGATTTGAAACATGGGCAGAACTTGGTTAAGCCATAAAAATCTCCTCTGTCTCATAGATCAAATGGGGTGTACATATAGGAGGTGATGAGTAACCCCCAGTGCTGCAATCATGACAACTCGAGTAGAGAGGGGGAGTTACATTCCCATAATAGAAGTGTAACTCCTAATGACACATATGACGCGACGTGCTGACACACGCTAACGCACTGACGCATAAGAGAATCTCATAATGACCCCTAAATGACACATGGACCTACGATCTCACCTAAGTGAGATGACTCACCTAATGATGTGGAAAATACACACACCAACACCCCCCTTCATCATAACTTAGGATGAGGTGGCAAGTCAGAAATGAGAAATGGGTCCCACACAAAGCCTAATGAGGTACCCATGTACAAGAAAAAGATCCCAAGTAGTGAAGGAAAACCCAGTGGGAAAAACATCCACCATAAGAGAAAAACACACTCTCTAATCTAAGAAAGATGCCAAATATGGGTCCCGGCCATAGACGAGCTTGAAAAGGTACCCATGTACAAAGAGGCAATCTCTCGAAAAAGAAGAAGAGAGAAGAAGAGGGAGACGAGAGGAATGCAGAAGATGCCATGGATGGATCTTGAACTCTGCAACTCTAGGAAGTCTCCCAGAAGAATGTTGATGACGAGATCCTCTGCCTTTGGACAAAGAAGAGCCACCCATAATGAACTATGTGCCTACCCTTAGGAAGGACATAAATGACATGCTTTGGAAGTCTACCCACTCCACAAAGGAAACTGAAGGTAACAACACGAAGAACTCTGAGTCTGGTGCATAGAAAGTGTGACATAGGTCTAGCGAGTGAGTGCTAAGGAACCGAAGGTAATGCCACGTGCGTAGAACTATCAGAGTGAAAAAGAGGAACACCCATAGAAAGGATGTCCAAGTGATGTGAAGGGAACAAAACATCCTCCACAACAAAAAAGGGATCCACAACTGAGGGTGGATCAATGAAGGTCTCTAGAAATGTGGAAGTGACATGATTCCCGAAAGGGGCACTCCCAACAATAGAGATGATGAACTCCTCTGAAACACCTGTAGATGGATGAGAAGCCTATAGTGCATCACGAGTGTACTTTGTGAAAAGATGACTAAGGTCAGGAAGATACTCATCCCAATGAGGGGGCTCAACAAACAAAAGAGCGATGTTAGATAGGTATGAGTCATCCAATGAAGGTAGAGGAGTGAAAGGGGCCTCACACACTAGAAGTGGAAAGGAGGCTGGTGTAATGATGGTATGAGGCTGAGTAGGAGACTGCTCGATATCTGATGAGATGTGGGATGTGTCAACACTCTGGAATAGTGAGAGAAAGAGGAGAAGAGTCCTCTGTAGTACTCTCATCATCAAGTAGAACCAAATGAGTCTATGTTAGTGGAACTGCCATCACACGAAGAAATGGAGGAGACAACTGAATCAACAACAACAACAATGGTGGCAGTATGTGAAGGGTCTCCATAGAGGGACTAAAGAATGCTCCAGACACGGTGAGGTGGATCTGAGTCTACCACGTGAAACCAGAGAGAATGAGAGACATGCATCATCATGTGACCAAATATGTGGTCGCAAGTGTCAAGGAAGTCCTCTAGATGATGATGATTAGTGGGTGTAGGAACTGGCCCAAGCAAGAAGGGTAAAAGACCCTCATGGGTGAAGTAATGTTCCATGGAAGCACGCTAGGTTGAATAGTCCCCTCTCTGGTGAGAAGTGGCGGAGGATGTAAAATGATCCTACGATGCTCAAGTCTAGAAAGAGCACTCTCCATGATGTGGAATGCAAGATGCACAAATGCAAGACGTCGGACTTGGCCGATAATGCGTCTGCGTGAAGGCCCAAGAGTACAAGTCAACCCCCCGAATGTGACACTTTATAAAGTAGTGCGTTTACAAAATTGACAATGCCATCACGTAATGTGTGAAAAATCATGCAACTTTGACTAAAGAAGCGCTAAAAATGAGCAGTGAGTCAAAAGTTATAGCATTAAAATGATTCCCGCAACTGATGGAAAAATGCAATAAATGCTGCAAACACATTAAAAAGTGCCCTAAATGCATGCAAAAGGTGTCGTATGTATACTCATTGAAATGGCATTGAATTTTAAGTAGGGTTTGTTTTGACTGCGAGGGGGGGATTAGCCTCCTGCCAACCCCGGACCTTGCCCTCCGTCTTCGACGCTCGAAGGAAGGATGAGCAATACAAGCCAAAAACCCAAATTTTAAAATGTTACAATGCCAAACTAAATGTTTTTTTTTTAAAAAATCTTAAAACATTAAAAAAAGATAGGAGGGGGCACGTTTGGAATGTCAAGCCATGGTGGTAATGTTGACCGAGGTAGGTAGCTGGAGTGCCAATGGAAGCCCATGTGTAAGCCAGTGTCTGAGTGTATTGGGTAGAAAACATCCAAGCCATAACAACACAAAGATGCGTTGGTGACTCCACTCCCCACGTTGAGGTAGGTTGTGGATGGTCTGCATAGATGAAATGGTGGAGAGTGCTAGTGGTGCGAGCTCGAGCTAAGGGATCTTTGACCGAGCTGCTGTGCACACGAGCTGGAGGAGCCGTTTCCAAGGTAGGTGGGAGTAGGCTGAAGCTAAGGCATTTTCCAATGCAAGGAGAAACCAATGTTGTAGGCGCAGATGTGTTGTGGGGTGAAACCAATGCAACAACAACCAGGTGCCACGAGAAATAAACCAGAAGGTCTATAACAGAGCACGATGAATGAAGATGATGATCAATCAGGTAGAGGACAAAAAATGTTTTTCAATGTAAAGAAAAATGCAGTTCTAGATGGTTGAAACGCACCAAAAAATAGGTCCATGTGCAGATGGAACATGAGTGAAAAACCACCCGGTCTGTAAAGGAGAAAACACCGGTTGCTGGAAAAAAAACATGCCAAGAAAATTTCAAACGTAGGTTTGAAACGTTGAACGCAGAAAACGGTCAAGCAGAGTTGGAGGGGTCACCATGGTGGGAGTTGAAGGGCATGCAAAGAGGAACAAGTAGTGTGAGAGAAGGGGCCGAAGAGCATGCAAAGAGGAACAACTAGGCATGAGTCACCACTGCAAGTATGGTTTGTGCAAGAGAGTAGAAACCGGGTGGTGAAGGCAAGTTGAAGAAAGCACGAGCTACACAGACCAATGAAGCTAAGGCACGAGCTGAGAGAAGAGGTGAACGGGTGAGCTGGGGGAGCCAACTAGGGCCGAGTTAGGCCTGAGACAACAACAACCCTAAAAAACCTCGAAACCAACACAAGCAACAACTTCAAACTCATATCTGCAACCTGAAAATGTTCCAAAACTATATGCAAACCCAAAAAAGTTTGAAAACCCACGAACATGAACAAACCTGAACAAGAAGGTGAAACCCACAAACATGAGCAAGCAAACCGGAGGTATGAACCCCAAAAATCGGTCGAAGAGCACAATCAAATAACCATTACGAACGCACACAAAGAGAATCTAAATATCACATCGGAAGCTAGAAAATGCATGAGCAACACCGAGGAGTGCACGGATCCATAAGATCCACTCTGATACCATGAAAGAGGGTTTAAAACCTGCAAGCAAGGATCATGAGGGATGACATGCACATCAATGGACGTGCGAACAACAACATGAAGAGATTTCAGGGGGAGCGAGCATCAACTGAATATGCATGCTTAGATTTGAAACACGGGCAGAACCTGGTTAAGCCATAAAACTCTCCTCTGTCTCATATATCAAATGGGGTGTACATATAGGAGGTGTTGAGTAACCCCCAGTGCTGCAATCATGACAACTCAAGTAGAGAGGGGGAGTTACATTCCTAGAATAGAAGTGTAACTCCCAATGACACATATGACGTGCCGACGTGACGCCTTGACGACGCGTAAAGAGAATCTCATAATGACCCCTAAATGACACATAGACCTACGATCTCACCTAAGTGAGATGACTCACCTAATGATGTGGAAAATACACACACCAACATGGTGGCCTGGTAAACTATTGGAGTTGTAGCTCCAGATTGAGTTGCAACTCAAACGGGAAATCATTGTAGTTACACAAGACAATTGTCCAAGATAGTGAATTGGTTTCCATGGTTTTTTTTCCCAAAAGGTTTCCCACATTATATCTGGTATCCTCATGTGCATATGTGTTTATTTCTCTTCATATCTTTCATGGTTAATATTGCATGCTTATGATAATCAATATAGTTTAACTACAATAAACTAAAAATGTGGAAATTGATTGTGAAAGTTTTTATCTGGAATGATTCAACCCCCCTCTAAGTGCCTAAAATCTATGACAATTGGTGTTAGAGTGGTGGTTCTCCTATGTAAATCATAACAACTTGTAGGTGATCCTAAAGGCATAAGCATGGAAATATCAACTTATAGAAAACATCATGATGAAGCTTATAAGGAAAGGTTAATGATGGTAATGTAAAGTTGTAGCAGCTCCATAAATTATTTAGATGATGAAAAAGTAGAGATAAATCTATAAAATGAGTTGGAATGTGCTCTATAAGAATTGGATAAGTCAAGGAAGAAAAACAAGAAATTGAAATCTTACATTAGTTCCTATGAGAAGCACATCACTCTTCTTGAGAAGAAATTAAGCAAGAAAGATCAAGAGGATGTTCAAGAATGTAAAGAAAAGGAATCTCAATCAGAGAAGGTTCTAGAATCTCTAAAACTCAAGGAAGAAGATATTACCAAGATGAAAACCTTGGTGATGGAATAAGAAGATCAAATTAGACATCATGAAGCAGTGTCAATCCAAATGGAGCAAGAATATGAGAAAAAGGTAGAGGAACTTGAAGAACAAGTCAATATGATCTCTAAGGATCTTAGGGACAAAATTGAAGTTTGTGATAAAATAATCTCAGCCATGAAGACACTTCAAGAAGAATTGAATCAAGAAAAGCAATAAAATGTGAAGGACAAAAAGAAAAAGAGAGACTAAATGCAGACTTGAATACTCTTAGAGAGGAAATGGAACAAGAAAAAAAAAGGAATTTGAAGGCTGAATCAAGCAATACATCTTTCCAAAAATGTTCAAGGATCAAGGAGGATGAAAAGGATGGTCCTAGCATGCAATCAGAAAAGAATCAGACCAAGAAGACAAAAAGCAGGAAATTTCAAGCCAATCAGACAACCAAATGCATCCAGGTATGAGATAAAATTTAATGGATACTTTTTTATCATGTTATGGATTTGGACATAGAGCTAGGGAGTGCATGAAAAATTATGACAAAGAGAACACACGAGAGACCTTGTATTACTTAATATGAAAGGAGAATAGTGTGTTTTAATTGTAGAAATAAATGTCATATTTCCAGGTATTGCTTAGAAGAACCTCTAAGTCAATTTAACAATGAAAATTACTATTTAGATAAAAGGATAAATCATGTCATATGTTACACATGTCATGAAGTTAAACATTATTCAAAGAATTTCTATTACAATGATCAACCTAAGAACAAAAATAGGTTTTGTAACTTTAGATGGAAAAAAAAGAAGAATTATAACATGAAGATGAATTCTAGAAATGAGACAAAATCAGTCAAGCCTAAAGCAGATCCTAAAAGAAGGAAATGAAATGGGTATACAATTTCAAGGAAGAAAAACCAGAAAGTGAGAGCTCAGATGATGTGATAATCACTTCAAGGAAAGTGACAAGAGAGAAAGGAAAAGGAAAGACAAAAATGGGTCATCATGCTTTCTTGATGAGTTTCTTTTGTTCTAAATGTAACATGACAGGATAGTGTACCTTCTCTAGGCTTCGGAAGGTATGTACAAACTAAAGGAAGAAAAAAAATTCTCTTCATTTGTCTACTAATCCATAGTTCCTCAATGATGAAGTTGAATGTAATGGTCAAGGATGCTAGTTGGTGCCAGTCTCAAAGAAAGTTGTCAATGGATCCGAGGACTATAAAAAAGGACTGTTATGCTTCCTAGAGGAGGATAACTAAGAAAAAATGGTCTGAATATGTGGTTCTATAGGCTAGTGAAGGATTTTGTTCTATGTTGCAGGTTAGACCACTTCCTCTGGGTTTGAATTTGTTTATTTTTTCTTGTGATGTTGTCAAGCTTGAGTGTAAGGTTTTTGACCTCAACAAAGATCAATGAAAAATCTATAAACTAAGAAAATCCCATGTATGTTAATCCAAAATGAGTTTTCTCCAAAATAACATTTTCAGCTATTAATCCAAATGGTTCTGCTACAAGATCTAAAAAAGAGTACCACTATCCTACAATTATTTTTGGTTGATAAAAGGGACAAAGGTCTGACTTTTAAAGAGTATAAATGATTCAAAAGAACAAATTATTGTGCAAAATGATGTGTAAGTCAGCGATGACCTTTCTCAGTGGTCTATTTAGTGTTAGTAAACTTGAGAAGGCTCCCTGAGTCCGTGCATAAGTATGAGGTGGTCTTTGAACAATATCTCAAGGCAAATGGAATTTGAGAGTTGTGAAGAGGTATGTGTTGTATAAAATATGGTGATTAAAGGAAAGTATATGGGATCTAAGAATACTATTCTAATCCCGTTGATAATAATTTCAAAGGTAATTCAAAGTATTCTCAAGGATAATCGAGTATAAAAATGTGAGAAGTGGAAGAAGTCAAGGAGAAATATGAATCATTTTTATGGTTGGAAGGTAAAAGAACATGGTAAAAGCATATTCTTAGGGTGAGTAGTTGAGCTTGGTGTTATGAATGGTATAGTGAGATTGCATGTTTATGTGTGTGTGTTATGAAGATGTTGAGGTGTAGTCGAGAGTGCATTGATGATCTTAGAGCTCTAGGAAAGACATGCTACATGTATGGAGAGTAAATTTTTTTGGTATGAGTTCTTCATGAAGGATGCTTTGTGTTGATATGTGCTCAAGGATTCAAAAGGATGTCTCAATTGGTATGTAATGAACCAAAAGAGAAAATGTTTTTGGGTACATGAAGACCAGCTGTAAAATCATCAATTACATGACTATGCATAATACTTTAGATAAAGGAAAAGATCTTCATCTCATCAAGTTTGAAAAAGGTAGAGTTCTTAGGTGTGTATTGTTACATGAAGCCATGTAGTGGTCTTGTCTAATCCTGAAGCCTCCTCAAGAACTAATGTAAACAAGGATTGAATTCTGAGTTGTGACATCATTGATAGCCTCTATAAACAATGTATTCAATATGGGAAAGAGTGAGTTGTAGAATGGATAGGTGCTTCTCAATGAGATATCTTGAAGGCTATAAACTCATATTTACATAGCACAACCACCTCTCATTTGAAAATGGTTTGTATGGTTATGTGAAAATTAGGACATTGAGCTTACCTTGCATGAGTCATAGAAATCCCTCATTATCAAAGTAAGTATGGCTTGAAGCCTATAACAATGTCACTCATAGAAGTTTGTGTGTAAGTATATTGAAAAATAAGAACTCAGATGTAGTAGGGTTTAATCATTGAAAACCTCCCTGTGTGAAGAATACTTGAAGATAAAGTTGGTTCCTTGTTAGGAAATTTATCAAATTCACTTATCTCAGTCAATGAAGTGACAAGAATTCATTTAATTTTTGTTGAGCTGAAAGAGATTATCTTTAGAAACTTTGGATCTTGTTGCATCAAGTTGTAAATCACTCAAGAGGCTAACTCAAGGAGAAATAGGAGTGTGGAAAGATTCTAAAGGATCTCTTCAATTTGTAATAGTTATTGGACTTGAAAAAGATTCATGTTTGGGCAAGAAAATCAAAATTGTAACATCTCGAGCCTATCTCAGTAGTTGACCATGTCTCTAGGGTTTCATGGAGAAATAAAAACCCTTTTCTCAAGATTCAACTAATAGAACACTCTGATAATTTGTGGTAATGTCTATGAGAACGTTGTGAAAGTATTGCAAAATAATTCAAGTGGATTTATTTTGTAGTAAAGGATAATTTAGTGACAATTTTTGGTCACAATCATTGAGACAGAGAAAACACGTTTTGTTCTTGCAACTAAAACCTTTTCTAATCTTGGGAAGTAATTTTATCATTAACACAGGTCAAGGTCTCTACAAGGTGATTTATGAGATCTCAGAGTGTCTATGTGATAGTATGGATGAACATATTTTAATGATACAGTGCATATGGAAGATAAAGATTACATGATACATGATCAAATATTCCACCAAGACTAAAAGGCCTACTTCTGAGTAACTAGACTATATAAAGGACCATTAAAGCATGACAGAGGTAGTGGGAGCTTCTTAGGAACCCCAAAAAGAGTATGCAAGATGTATAGTTAGTGAAATAGGAAGAGTGTATGATGTTTTGGTTGAGCAAGACGGTTTTGAACCTCGTTTTTTCATGCAAATGTGCAACAAGAAAAGTTCCAATTTTCAAGTATTGCAACGGATCATAGTGTCAAAATTTTTCTAAGTCATACCTTCCTAAGACACCACCAGGTCAGTCTATCCCAATCACCAGTCCTATATTGTAAGTATAATGATCCCTATGTGAATTTCAACTCAGCCCCTAGGTTATTTAGGAAAGTCAAGTCAATCCCCCTAGCTGATTTAGGATCTATTGAAACATGCAGGCTTCTAAGCAGTTCTAGGAGGGGCTACCATTAGTCTTCCTAGGACTCATACATCAGCAGTGGGGAGGAGTAAGGACTAGAATTCATTGAGACAAATTATTCAAGTTCTAGAAACCTTAGAGAAGATATTTTGGGAGATTCAAGGAAAATTTGGAACTTTTGGGGCAGGTCCACCAGAAGCGGGTTCTCAGGCCTAAGCAACACACAGTGTTAAAAAACACCTGATCTTCAGGAAGAAATTCTAGGAGTTCTGTAAGGATTTAGGAGCTAAAAAATATATTAATGGAAATGTAATTAAGATAAATACAAAGGGGTGGAGTCATAGTTTTTGCAACACCTAGGTGCCATATGTCTACATCTAGTTTATCTCATGCTCAGTCACAGATCTAGAAAAAAATCCTAATTTTGAGGGTTCAAATGGATGAATCAAGAGATGAAACCACTAAAATTGGATTAATAATTCCATTTATAGTCAGAATCATATAAATTTTCATTAAAAAACTCCACCAGAAACTCCATATATGGCCTTCACAAGTTCACTCTCAAGGCACACTCTTTGGTACCTAGTCATTTTTCAAAGTGGACACGTGTCAACACCAGGAGCCTGGAAGGATTTCATGTCCCTTTCCTCCCTTTAGAAAAGTTACATAAGGGACACAAAAAATTTCCCAACCTTTTTATCCCCCAAACACCAATGTGACCTCCCATTTGTCAGTTAAGCCCTCGAGAGCTAATTTTGAGCCTTCCCTCTTCTTGCATGCATGTTCGCCAATTGTCGTGATGAGGCACAAAGTGGAAATTGATGTCCCCTTCATACCTTTGGAAAAAGGGAAAAAATGGACAAAAAATTCACCCCATCCCTCCCCCTTCCAATTTGGGAATATAAATATTGGGAGATAGCTATTTTTCACGTTTCTCCCCCACCTCTCCATACCCTGACGAAATGCTACAAAATTTTCTCCATAATTACTAGCCTCCATTGTTGCATTCAAACCACTCCATGCAATCCCTCTTTATCCATAAAAACAAAAATCACAAAAATAATGGATTAAAATGGTGAAAAAATGAAGAAAAAGAAGATTTTCATTAGAAAACCCTTGTAAAAAAAAAAAGAGAAATGCTTGTTTCTCTCAATCTAGAGCATGGATCAAGATTCCATATTTTGTAGAATTCCTTATTTTTCAATATGATCAAGATGAAATTTATGGGAGATCGAATGGTTCTCTAGAATCATTTTTTCAAACAAAAACCACTTTTCATGCCCTAGCTCACATTCGTCGATTTCCCATCAATCGAAATGGAATCAAGCTAGAAATTTTCCCATTGACTCCAAGTGAAAAACCTATCCCAATGGAGTAAATTTAATCATAATTGGAGGTGAAAATCAGACCTGCAAAAAAGCTTCATGACTCCATTAATGGCTTCCATGGTAGCTCCGTGCTCGAAGCTCTTGAGGTAAAAATTTCTTTTTTTATTTTCAAGCTTTCTGGTGGGAAAAATCAAGTGAAATTCGGAGGATAAGATTGTGATGATGAGACAAGTCCAAAAATATGTGTTCTATTGCAAACCGAGCACTAGAAATCCACTTTCCAAAAATAGTAAGTTTTCCTATATAAACTTGCTATGTTTGGAAAGTCATCATCAAAAGTGGTTATGGCAAAGGCAGTGTGCACTGAAGATCATCAGGAAGTAAGAATGATTTTCCAGTAGAAAACAATGAAAAATGAATTCTTACTAAAAATAGTAAGTTCCCTATATGGGTGCTTACTAAAAATAGTAATTCACCCCAAGAAGTGGTTGAGGCGAAGGTAGTGTGCACAAGGAGTGAATGAAGAATTTCATCACATTAGGATGGTCAAGAAGAGGAAAAAATCACCTCTTACCAAAAATAGTAAGTCTCCCATTTGTGAACTTGCTATTAATGGTAATTCACACTCAAAAGAGTAGTTTTGGCGCAATGGGACATGAAGGGATAATCATTTAGGTCAACATCATCATTCAGATCATCATAGGAAATTTTCACATGGCATTCAAGATCCAACTCAGGGAACTTGACAGTGTCTTTCGAAACTCACTTTGTGGCTCAAGTTTTAGGAATGCAATGTGTAAGACAAAGGTTGAAATCATTGGTGAACATTTCATTCAACTTGACAGGGTCAGTTTTGAGTTTCTATCTCTTCTGAGGGTATCTTCATGAGTCACGTTCATAGTAATCGACATAACCATTCAGTAGTGTTTTTAAACACTCAATCCAAAGCATCCAGGAGCCATCTAAGTGAGTTTATTAGGGTGAAAAGAGTTCAAACATTCATAGTTTCAATGCACAGAGCTTTACCGAAGGTTCGGTGGAGTTCCCCTTGTTGGATCCCCAAATCAGAGGCCACTAGGAAAAACCCACTTTTTCAAGCGTATACAAATATGGAAGCTACACCATTTAAGTAGAGGGACTTTGACTCTGGAGCATTGGCGAGAAACCTACAAATTTTTCCACCTAAATTTTTTTCTCACCAATAGTTTTTGGTGCCCACTGTAGGGAAGATTTAGAATTATCTTGAACCTAAAATATGACCTCAAGGTCCAAAATCCAAAAAAATAAAAATGACCAAAAAATACAAAATTGAAAAAAAAAAAAAAAATAGAGTTGATGGAAATCCATTGATAAAATACACACCGTTGATCCTTGTAAGTGACCTTTCGTATTCCACAGTGTCTTGTCATATTCCTATTGCAAAAAATTTTAGAGCTAGAACTAAAAGAAGAATTTTAAGAAGAATTTTCCAAAGTAGAAGCTACAATAGGAGAAACAATGGAAAAAGAATAAGAAATACCTCAACCTATTGTTCCATAGGGAAGAAATAAATTCCCACTTGCTATTGAACCCCCTCTTCACAATTTATCGATAGATTCCCGCAAGAAATTTCCAAATTTCAAAGGTAATGGAACACAACTCCCTGAAGATCACATATTTTCCTTCACCACATCATGTGGGATTCTTGGTGTCCAACATGAAGATGTCACTATAAGATTGTTCATGGAGTCTCTCCAAGAAAAAGAAACAAAATGGTTCTACCTCCTACCTGCCCAATCCATCACTTGTTGGAATGACATCAAAATTAAGTTAAAGGAAATATTTATATTACTAAGGACTGTTTAGACCTCCTTGATCAATTGACACAAATAAATAAATGAGAAAATGAAACTATGAGATACTTTGTGGCTCATTTCGACCAGTTTCTCAGAAGAATAATGGAAAAGGATTCACCATCAGAGAATAACATCAAGATATTCTTTATTAGTGCTCAATCATGAGAGGTAGGATTTTTCCTATGAAGAGTTCAACTAAGGGATATTGAAAAAGCACAAATATTGGCCATTGAACTTGATGATGATCTCATTATATCTAGAAAGATCAAGAATCCCTAAAAAAGGTAAATCTCAATGTCCTGGAGATGAAAGAATCGATCCTTTTTGTAAAAAATGGCAAATGAAATGTCTTCAATAAAGAGGGAATTTTTAAAAGAATATCATCTCAAATAAATAACAGGAATCATATTTTCAGGGAACCCTAAAGACTTTGCTTGGAGGCCCCACCTGTCAATACGAGTAGTAGAATCCAAGAGGATGAGGAAGGACTCAAATAAGAAAGTGAAGGAAGAAATTTCCTAGAGATAGAAGAAGTGGGTGGTGATACTCAAAATGGACTCATTGAATATCACTCAAGGAGAAAAGATGATGATGGTGAAGAGGCACTTGAGTTTCTCATGTGTTGTGTTTACTCACTCCTAGTCTCAAAAGGGAGCTTCTTCCTCCATAGTTGTGAAGAAAAAGAAGACTAAAGACCCTCCTATGGCGACTCTGCAAAACAAAATAATTAGTCGAGGATCTCCACTTCCACCTTACATGGAGTCTGCATTTGAGAAACCTGATCCTGTAGTAAGTAAGAAGGATCCACAATTCCAAGTAAGTCTTCCAATGCCTCTTCCAGTTCTAAATCTAAATATTCTCCTATAAAATTTAGTACTTTGAAATCTCCTAGTGTACCTGTTGGTCATTCAAACATGCACCCACATCTCGGATCCGAAAGGATTGAGGTGTTTGAGACAACAATGGAACCATCCCTAAGTTGTGGGACCTTGCGTGCTTGGGACGGATCTCCAAAAAGGCCGGTTCCTCTATCTATTTCTACTGCTACTGCTACTCCTAATGCTGGAAAGGGAAACTAATCTAATAATGCCAAGGGGCCTAGGGATAGAAGGATAACATGAAGGAAATATACACTAGAAAGGTGATAACACTAGAAAAAGAGGGATGAACACTATCTATTCTGAGTGAAAGTGAAAGGAAATGCATGGGAGGAGGCCAGGAATGTATAGAACAACTCAGAACATATTTACCGATCAATTCCATGTGACACAACTCAAACAAGGAGCCACAAGGGACTTGAATGGCACAACCAACACACAACAAAATAGAGAAAGCAAGAAAGAAGGAATATAACATGCAAGGACAAGCGATAGTCACAAAAGAATGCTTATATTACTTCCAGAAATGCACAATGTTGTTACAATGGTGAAGGAGGCTGATATCCACATGCAAGATCTAGATCTAGAGGTCTGTAACTTAGAATACAAAAATATGGAGTCCTTAGCAGAATGCGTAAGGGTCCAGAGTATCCAACATAAGAAATGAGCCTAGCTCTTACATTTATAGATGAATCGGTGGAAGAAGAGGAGAAAAGGGTGGGAAAACTAAATTTGAAATACAACCACCAACAAGAGGCATTCAATTCCTGAAAATCTACCTGTAAATCCATCAGGTGCGTGGAGGGAGAATCAGGTGGTTGGAGAAATCAGATCTACTCATCAATGCTCAGAAAGATGTTTTCCCATTTTTCACCTACCAGATCCATCGAGAATTTGAATTTGGATGTTTATCACTATAGCTGATGTCGAAGATCTCTGACAAGCCTAGGCTCATCTCGATTGGTGCTCTGTAGCAAAAGATACACCTATCACAATATTTTCAGAGCTTTCGGTGCACACAAGACACGTGGCATGCACATTGGTTGAAATGAAGGCCAACTGTCTATATTTTTGTCATTTTCTACCACGTGTCACCCACTGATTTGCTGTAAGGATTCGGCACATAGAGGGCACAAGGAAGGGCGCGCAAAGCATGCACGGAGGAAGGAAGCGCGGGATGAAGAGATAGAGAGGAAGGAAAGTGTGCATGGTGCGCACAGAGGAAAATAGAAGGGGCACACATGTGATGCACACATGGGAAATGGGGAAAACTTGTGAGGAGAGAACATATGGTTAATGCACAACTATTACAAATTAAATAGGCATGACATGGACGAGGGAGTGCTAGGCACACAAGTGCAAAGGCACGTGAGGGACTTAACCAATTTGGAAGGCAAGTCTATAGAGGTGCATGCAAGGAGTGCGCGATGGGATAAGAATGAGAGTGGGTGCACGAGAAGAAGGCGTGAAGGGGAAATGGAAGGAGATAGTAAAATGAAGAGGAAGAAGGAAGGCATGCAAAGGGCGTGAGAGGAAGAATTGGGCACATGGAAAACTACAAATAAGGGAATGTACCAAGTGACCTTGGGTATGCTTGATCTTGTAATTAATATCTTGGAGCTAGAATGTGTATGTGAGTTATCCAAATCACTAGGATAGTTATTTGGATAATAGTTTTGGTGACTTTCGGGGCCATCTTCCTGCTAGATGAAAGAGACTAGTATCCTAGAGCATCCATTGGGCATGGATTCTACCATGTAATCATGAAATCTGATCTGTAATTTTGAGAACTACCCTTGAAGCCACTTGAAGACTGTTTCTCAACTATGTTCTGAATCTTACAACTGCTGAAAGAAGCTATGTATCCTAGAAGTAAAAGAAGAGCATATGCACAGGAAGCATGAAAAAGGAAATATGTACAAATAGACAATGTATGCACCTGCACACTTGGAGGAAATGAAACTACTCTAATATTTACAAGATCATGCAGTAAGATTAATGGAAGGTTTTAAGATAGATCACATTTACTAGGATTTGTAGTGTGCCTCCATCAAGATGAGCTAACTCAAAGAGTTAGCTTCCTTGCATAAACTGATGATGTATGGTCCACTCCAAAGTGCATCAAACTTTGAATGACGCCCTGGTTTATCTCTGTCAACATCCCATTTTAAAACCAAGTCCCCAACTTTGAAAGTTTGAGGCCTAGCCTTTCTATCAAACCACTTCTTTGTTGCTTGTTGATGTTGTTCTAGCTTGATCATGGCAGAATTCCTTGATTCTTCAAGATTAACCAGCTTCTGCCATTTTGATTTCTCTCTAGTTTGCGCCTTCAAATTCCAACTGCCAGGCAAGCACTAATGAGTTGAAATATAGTGTTAAAGGAAGGGTAGTCTCTTTTCCATAGACAATATTGTAAGGAAAAGTTACTATTACCTTTTTGACTATGATTCTGTCTTCCCAGAGTGCGTGTGAGACCTTTGTATGGCACTGTATTTGGCCAATGTTCATTGTGCACTTCATGATCCTGATCAGGTTCTTGTTTGTTTATTCTACTAAACCATTTCCTTGGGGTAATAGTTGGAATAAGTATTCAGATAAATGCCTAGATTTAGAGCCCAATCAGTAATTTTGGTCCCAAGGAAGGCCTTTGCATTATTAGAGATAATGGTTTGAGGAACGCCAAACCTTATGACTATATCTTTGAGAAAGTCAAGGATGACTGACTCGGTTGATTCCTTGAGCACGACAACTTCTATCCATCTGGTGAAGTAATCCATGTAGCTGTCAACACCCATTTGTGCCCAACGCTTGAAGGTGGATTGATCATGCCTATGAAGTCAAGACCCCATTGCGCAAAAGGTTGATCTACTTGGATTGGTCGGAGGGGAAGCGCCACTAGTTTTTATTTCCTGCAAACAAAGTGCATTCTTTACATTTTGTGACCCACTTGTGTGCATTTGTAAACAGGGTAGGCTAGAAGATACCTACCATTATGATTTTCATTACTATAGTTTTGGAAGAGAAGTGTCCACCAGAGAATCCATCGTGAAATTATGCTAAACCTTTTTCAGTTTACATGTCATTGATACATCTTAACAACACTCCATCTAGATTCCTTTTGAAGAGAAGTCCATCAATCAAGACATAAGGGATAAATTACAACCTTAGATGCCTTCTCTTTGCTCTATTCAAATTGGGAGGGTACGCACCTTGGAAAGGAATGTGATCATATCCTTCATCCAATCATGCACACCAGGATGTGCATTCTGATCAATTTTTACGTGCGGGAGAGGCTCCTCCAGAAACAATAAAGTTTCCAACTTACCTTGTGCATCCTCTAAAATCTGTCTGCAGAGAGCACACTACCTCTTACCAACTTTGTGGCCTTGATAGTCACATCATACTCCATGATTTTGGTTACCCATCATGCCCTCTCTCACTAATTTCTGCTCCCATGATGAAGTATCTGATAGAAGAGTGGGAGACTAACACCTTGATATGATTTGTGGTGAGCATACTCTTAAATTTTTTTGAGCACGCGCATGATGGTGAAGACCTACTTCTCTATGTGACTGTATTTCAACTCATAATCCTTCAATGTTTGGCTGAAGAAGGCCACTGGTTGTTCCAGTCCTTGTTCATTTTCTTGTGTCAGGACAACATCAACACTCGCATCAGCACCATAAACATAAAGGATGAAATAATTTGAGTAGTCTGGGTTGATGAGTGTTGGTGCACAAAAATATCTTGCTTGATCTTGTTGAATCTTTCTTTACCTTCTGCTGTCCATTTGAAGGTTGAATCCTTTTTGAGCATAAGAGTGATTGGTCTTACCAGTCCTGCAAAGTTAGGGATGAAACGCCTATCAAAGTTGATCTTTCCAAGGAAGGACTACAAGGCCTTTTTGTGAGCCAATAGGGGAAAGGGATAGGATATCTGAGATGTGCTCAGGATCAATAGTGATGCCATCCTTTGAAACTACATGGCCCAAAATCTTGCCATGCACCACTACAAAATTACACTTCTTGGGGTTGAGAGACACCCCAAATTTTATGCATCTCTCAAAGACTCTCTCTAGGTGCCATATGATCCACGCTCTACTTTGAGAAGACCATTATATCATCAAGGTAAACCAAGATGAATTCATTGATGTATCCTTTGAAGGTAATATCCATGGCACGCTGAAACATTGTGCTCTGCATTTGACAAACCAAAGGGCATATTCTGATATGCATATGTTCCCCACTTGGTTGTAAATGTTTTTTTGAATTGATCCTCTTCCTTGACCAGGATTTGATTAAAACCTAAATATCCATCCAACATTGAGAACCTTTTCACACCAGCCATGGTCTACAAGATCTATTCCATCAAAGGAAAAGGATAATGATCCTTCAAGGATGCCTTATTCAAATCTCTAAAATCAACACAAAGTCTGATTTCACCATTATTTTTGTGCACTGGAACCAGATTCATGACCTAGGTGGAGTATTTGATGGGAAAGATAATTTTTTCCTCAAAGTTTTGGATAACTCCTTTCTCATGAGGGGCTCTATCCTTGGGTTGATTGGACGTTGCTTTTTTCTAGATAGGTTTGATCCCAGGATCAAGGTCAATAGATTGTTGAGAAAACTTGGATCAAAACCTTTGAGGTCCTCATATTCCCATGAAAAGATATCACTTTATTTTTGGAAGAGAGATATGAAGGCCTTCTTTTTCCTCACGTGCAAGCTTTACTTGAGTAGCAATTATTTCTTATGTGCAATAACAACTGGGGAGCAGTCTTCTTGCGCGGAGCATGTACTTTTATTCACCCTTGAACTCATCATCAGGGCTAAAATTTTCTCTAAGGTGACCATCCCTCTAGGTAGCTTGTTTGTCTTTAGTTGAATCACTTGATCACCATAGCTGTCATGCAAGTCCGCTTGCATGCTTGATAAAAATTTAGCTTCATTTTGGATGAACTGGACGATCTTGTGTGTCACTATCAAACACTTGCCAACTAGTGCTATTATCAGGAATGGATGGTCTGATGACCATATTGATGTGCTTGAGTGTTTCCTTTGATGAAGTCCTCAGCAGGGGAGAACTGTGAACCAAGCGCATCCATCTGGTCAACCTCATTGTTAATTTTATGTGGGACTACTTGCAGATTCAGAGCATCAAAGCTCTCAAGGAGGTCCCAGACTCTATGCTTATAATATTTGAGAATATTATTCTTTTTTGGCACTTGTTGGTCACCTGATGGATGACCAGTTAGTATCCCCAAAGATCTGTAACACCTTGATCTTCTTCTTTTCAGCAATCAACAGACCATGTACCAGTGCTTCATATTCTTCCACATTGTTAGAACATGCAAAAACTTGTCCCATGTCATTTTTGCTTCGGATCCATCAAGTATAGCTTCCAAAACCAAGTTCAATTTTATTTTTCTTGATGAAGAATAACTTCTCATCCTTAGGGGAAATGAGAACTAATCTTTCTCCCATGTCATTTCATGCTTCTGGACCCATCGAAGAATACCTTCCATAAACACGATTCAACTTGTTCTTTCTTGAGCGCGCGTAAAAGCATAGCTTCTTCTTCAAGAATGCAATAAGTACCAAGCCAAGTTTTATAGGATTCCAGTTCCTCAGCATATGGGTCAAATTTTTGGTGCCTCTCCACCCATTCATCGAGTACTAGGTCAGAATAGAGGGTGGAAGAGGTTGCTCTCTTCGGGAACTAAAGCTTGTTCTTGGATTAAGCAGTTGGCTTGGAGAGGGATGGAACATATGGCTCTACATGATAGGAAAATATTGGCTCAGCTTGTATGGTAAACCGGGTACCATACCTTGTCTTAAGTAACATATGAGACTAGTCAGAAGATAAGTAACCACCCACTTTAGTAGTAAAGTCCCTTGATAGACATAGGGAAAACAAAGGAGGGAGGTCAATGATTGAGACATCTTGAGTTATTGTTAGACTTGGACATGCATGAAGAGTTAACTCAAGATCCTTGATGATCCCTAAAGTGTTGACAATTGAACCATAAAGTTGCAGGACTCCTTTGGACAAGGGGCTATAGCTCGACCTAGGACATAAACAATTTTCTTGGGCATAATGGAGGTGCTAGCGCCAGAGTCAATCATGCAATTATGCACTAGGTGTTTGTCTATGATCAAGGACATATAGAAAGGGGTGGGGGTTTGGAACCTTACTTACTTGCTTCTCCTCTTCTTGGTAGACATTAATAGAAGCACGTGTCTGCTGTATAGTTGGATTAGCGCACGGAAGTTGGGACAGGGCCTCATGCAGAAGATCCCGTTGAGAAGGGATGGTTAGGGCATCCCACATTGTGACATTTATGTTTGTTCTCTTCATCTGATCCACAATGCTAAATGGGAGTCATGATGTCTTGTGCATTTGAGGGACAATATCCCTTCTCAATTACTCAGGTGTGGAAGCTTGGACTTTATTTGGGGCAGAGCTTGACCTACCAAAGGAGGGGCATGTGCCATCTCTAGAGACTTGCATGGAGCCTCGCGTATAGGGACCTGAAGACCTTTTCTATTGGTTTCCTTAGCCACATCTTTTTTCTTTTGAGGATCTGCTTGAGTTGCTGGAATTGTGACCTATGCTCAGATTCCAACATTCTTTTCTTGTATCTTGTGTTGTCTGCAACTTGGGCATGGTCTGCTTGATTCATCTGTAGCTTGGTTGATTGCACAAAATTCTTCAACACCAAAGAACATCAAACCTTTTTCTAGGGAGGCTTTTGGTCTTCCTTGATCCTCTACTTTAGGGGCACTTGTTGAAGGTTCACAAGATGAAGCATTTTGGATCATGTAGGTTTGCGTGCGTGCAACATTCACACAATGATATTGGCTATGAGGCATATTACAAGTAAAGCACCATTCAAACTCTTGTGCCAAATTATTCTAAACTGGAATAAGCACCTTACTTGTGATAGGTACTGGAAGAGAGGGCGCGGGAGGAACAACTTGCAAGGGCAAGATGTGCATTAGCATGCCATCTATCATTTTGTTGGTTTGGCACATACCTTTGATTTCCATATTGATTCCACCAAGGCTGACTACTTTAGCTATGCACTTGATTAGAACTACCTCTATAGGCTTGTTCCTGTTGTTTTTCTAATGATATGACCTTATTTGATACATTTCTAATCAAGCCTTCAATTCTTCATCTTCCTTTTTTTGTGCTGGAGAGTAGGATGTTGATGCAACTGGTTGTGCACTTTTCTCAGTAGTAGGAATAGGGGCCACAGAAGGATGGGGTGCTTGTGAAATTTCTAGGAACAAGGGCATAGGCGGTCTAGGAGCTATCTTTCCCACCGAATGAGGTTGTTTTCTGCCCTTACTACAATATTGTAAGCAGCTGGTAAAGTCCTACCCCCCATGGATTGAATCATGACTGAGATGTCACTGTTCAGTGCCTTCAGATAGTAAAGAAATTCATGTTAGGGTGTAGGCCTTACCACAAGAGGGGTTTATGTCCCAAGTCTTCTAAAATATGATATTGAAATCAGTCATTTTCTCATTGGGCACCCTCCTTGTTGTTGTTAGTTGCTCCACCAAAGATAGGTGATCTGACTTGTCTTCAAAATGATTGCATAGATTTGTTCCAAGCTCATCCCAGGAGGCTATGGATCCGAGTCTCAAGCCTCTATACCAATGGAGCACTTTACCTTTGAAGGAGGCTACAAGTAGCCTGATTGCTACATCATCATGTGTGATTAGATAGAGTGAACACACATTTGCTACATCCTGGATATGCTCCTGAGGGGTGACTTGATTCTCACCAGTAAAGTATGGAATAATTTTGAGCATGCCATTTGGCATATCATTTTGCATGGCCAGAACTAAATGACTTCCTCCATTGAAGTTAGAAAAGTTTCTATTTGGAGGGGGTTGTTGATCTACCATTGCAGGGCACGTAGGTGTTCTGTTTTGAGGAGGAGATGAATGGGCACGATATGCGGGAGAAAGAGATGTGCATGGGGGTTTATGGAATGAACTCTCCTCGGGGATAGTTAGAGGTATTCAAAAGAATCTTCAGCTCTGCACTTTTTCTTGTGTGCACTCTTCTCATGAAAGGCACTCAAGACTATTAAAACAAAGAGTTATAATATTTGGGAGTCATCAAATATGTTGAAATGAGCCTCAAAAGGCTGAAATACCCAGTCCACACACCGGACTTAGTAAATAGGAAATTTAAGCTTTCAATACTTGGTCCCACTGGGCGTGCCAGAAACTGTTGGTCATTCAAATGTGCACCCACGTCTCGGATCCGAGAAGGATCAAGGTGTTTGAGAAAACAATGGAACCATCCCCAAGTTGTGGGACCTTGTGCACTTGGGACGGATCTCCGGAAAAGGCCGGTTCCTCTATCTATTTCTACTACTACTACTACTCCTAATGCTAAAATGAAACTAATCCAATAATGCCAAGGGACCAGGGATATAAGGATAACATGAAGGAAATTTACACTAGAAAGGGATAGCACCAAAAAAAGAGGGATGAACACTATCTTTTCTGAGTGAAAGTGAAAGGAAATGCATGGGAGGAGGCTAGGCACGTATAACACAACTCAACGTATTTACCAGATCGATTCCATGTGACAAAACTTAAATAAGGAGCTATAAGGGACCTAAATGACACCACCAAAGCACACAACGAAATAGAGAAAGCAAGAAAGAAGGAATATAAGATGCAAGGACATGCGATAGTCACAAAACAATGCTTATATTACTTCCAGGAATGCACAATGTTATTACAATGGTGAAGGAGGCCGATATCCATATGCAAGAGCCAAGTCTAGAGGTCTGAACTCAGAATACAGAAAATATGGAGTCCTTAGCCAAATGTGTAAGGGTCCAGAGTATCCAACATAAGAAATGAGCCTAGCTCTTACATTTATAGATGAATCAGTGGAAGAAGAGGAGAAAAGGGTGGGAAAACCTGAATTTGAAATATAACCAACAACAAGAGGCATTCAATGCCTGTAAATATGTCTATAAATCCATCATGCATGTGGAGGGAGAATCAAGTGGTTGGAGCAATCAGATCTCTGCTCATCAATGCTCAAAAAGATGTTTTCCCATTTTCACCTACCAGATCCACCGAGAATTTGAATTTGGATGTTTATCACTATAGCTGATGTTAGCAGATCTCTGACAAGCCTAGGCATGCCTCGATTGGAGCTCTGTAGCAGAAGATACACCTATCAGAAGTTTGGTAGAGCTGTCAGCACACGCAAGACACGTGGTGCATGTGCATTTGTTGAAATGAAGGCCAACTGTTCAGATATTTTGTCATTTTCTGCCATGTGTCACCCACTGAGTTGCTGCAAGGATTCGGCGCAGGAGGGCATAAGGAAGGGCATGTAAAACATGCATGCATGGAGGAAGAAAGCATGGGATGGAGAGTAGATAGAGGTGAAGGAAAGTGTGCACGATGCACACGCGAGGAAAATGAAAGGGACACGCGTGATGTGTGCATGGGAAATGGGGAAAACTGGTGAGGAGAGAATGTATGGTTAACGTGCAACTATTACAAAGTAAATAGGCGTGACACACGAGGGAGTGCCAGTGCATAAGCGCAAAGGCACATGAGGGACTTATCCATTTTAGAAGGCAAGTCTACGAGAGTGCATGCGCAAGGAGTGCGTGATGGGATAAGAATGAGAGTGGGTGCGCAGGGAAGAAGGTGCGAAGGGAAAATGGAAGGAGATAACAAAATGAATAGGAAGAAGGAAGGTGTACAAAGGGTGCGTGAGAGGAAGAATTGGGCATGCGAAAAATGTAGATAGGGGAATGTACCAAGTGACCTTTGGCACACTTGATCTTGTAATTAATATCTTGGAGATGGAATGTGTATGTGAGTTATCCAAATCACTAGGAGAGTTATTTGGATAACAGTACCTTTCAAAATTCCCTTTGTTCCTAAAAAATTGACCCTTCTTCTAAACCTTCCATAAATCTGAAATTAGTCCCTTTATCACCCCGATCTGCATGTGATCTTTTTAATTCATAGAATATGCGAAAAAATCCAAAGTGTAGATTACTAAAACTGAATATTTTCGGACTCACCCTGAACAATTTGAGAGATTCATCTGATATATCAGGAATGGTAGTTTAACACCCAATGTTGTAACTCCTAGTTCTAAATGAATACTACCAAACCCACCTATTCCTCCATCACAGAACATGCTCGCTCTGAGTGCATCAAATACTGAAAAGGTTGATCCTTTCTACATCTCTCTTCTCATTGGTTAATATATATTGAACAATTGCATAATAGATTCAGGTGCCTCAGATAATGTGATGCCTGTGAAGGTTGTCAAAGCTCTTAAAATCCCCATGAATCCCCTTGGTGGATCTTATTACTTCATGGAGTCTAAAGAAGTCCCACTTATAGGGAAGATCAAAGAGACAAAGTGTATCTCACCCAATTTCTAGAAAAAAAAGTTTCAATGATGATTTTGGTAGCAAACATTCCGATTTCATTTGGAATGTTGCTAAGTAGAATTTTCTCAACAGTTAGGAGGGAAAATCTAAATGAATTTGTCTTTTGGAACCATTTCAGTGAAGGGAGATATGGAGAAATTTCTTCCAAAGAAGAAGATAAGGTACACAGTGTGAAAGTCGGAAGTCCAGGAGCCAACATTTATACCAAAATAGAAAGAGGATGAATTATTTTATGATGACAAATGAAGAAGAGGATGAGATCCCAATTTTGATAGGACCAAACCTTCCTTCCCCAAGGAATATGGATCTAGAGGAAGCATTGAGGAAATTTGAGATGCAAGAGAATAGCCCTGAATTTCCAGATGATGTGAGGCATGAAGAAGAGGAACTGGTTCTCGATGATTTTCAAGTGGAAAAATCAGCTTATGTGCTTATCCATGATGAGGATATATTCTCATTCCCATTCGAAGATGAAGATTCCCTTGATCATGTCACCCAGAAGAGACCAAGCCAACTTGTGATGAGCCCTCAAATAGTTGGAAAGAACCATCTGTGTAAGACCTTTTAAGAGCATAGAAGAGATAAAAGACCTTGAGCTCAGTCTCGAAATCATGATGTAGGATATGGAATTATAAGACAAGTGTGAACTTAATCTGGATGCTAAAATGATTCAAATACTATTCATGATGAAGAAAATCAAGGTGAAGATCCTGATGTCCCTCCTAGACAGTTAATGATGACAGTGAAGTCTTTACTTTCCCATTTGAAGAGTAGAACTCTTTCTCTTGTGAAGAAGTTGAAGCAAGAAGTTTTGAAGCCCTCAAAAATGAGATTCCTCCAAACGAATAAGTGATAGAATATAATGAACATCAAAATATCGAATAAATGCCTCCTAATGGGTTCCTTGGATGTCAAAGTGAAGAATTTTCAAATAAGGTTGAAGATGAACTTTTGGAAGTACTAGATAAGGATTTAATACAAGATATTTTGGAAGTCAAGACTACTAAAAGTTCCAAGAAAAGCTAAACATACAATACTAACACCACATAGTCTAATTGAGAAAGTGCTTATTAAATCTAACAATAGTTACATCAATGATTAAATCTTAATGGAATGCTAGCTAACATGAATATAATTCAAAACCTAGATAAATCATGCCTACTAGTATATTTAATTGACAAACATAGACCTAAAAAGATATAGGAGCAATCAAATTGGGGGTTTGTTTACTCCACAAATGGTGAGAAGATATATTTAGCATAAGACTACAATGCCATGCTATATACCCTTCTACTAACCACAATGAAGACTTGAGGCAAGGATTGGACTTAACTATTAATCATATTTCTTATATGATTTGCAAATCAAAACATGGTGTGTAAATTTTAAAGGTAGTATTTAGTCTTACTTGGTGCATGTGGGACTAAAAGTGTAAATAAGATTAAGAATTTATAATCATGATTAAACTTTGCTAATCATGATTAGTGAATTAGAAAGTGATTAGGATGTGAGGAGCCTTGATCAATCACTTAGGGTCAATTAGGAGGCTTGAATAAGATTTTGAAGCCTATTGAGATGTTATGGAGGGAAGTGGGGTAATTTTGAGTAGTTGGAAGAGGGGTTTGAGTCAATAATAGGGTATTTTGACCAAAACAAGAGTAAAATAGGATTAATTAGCTAATAATTGTTAATTATCTATTTGGAAGAGGATTTTGACTTATGATTTGTCGTAAAGTGACATCCTAAATGTAAAAGAGGATAGGTAATAAATAATGCACTATTAATTAACCAAAATGGTATAAAACATTAGTTAATTAGCAGAAATAACTAATTTTAATGGAAATGGTAAGAATAAGAGTGATTTGTGTGCTTTTGGCAATAAGATTGTAAAAACAAAATTTAGGTGTCTATATTTGTCTTTGTTTGAGGTAAAGTAAGTAATTTCACTTCAAATATGGTATACAAGGCATAAGAAAGTAAATGTTTGAAGAAAAATTAGTAGAATGAAGGATGCCCCCTCAAGTGTTAATGGGGTGATAAAAGAATTCAATCGATGATCGAAGATATGATAGAAATGAATAGAAGAAATAGGATAGGAATAAACATGATTGTTTATTTCCCTAGGTGATTTGGGAAGAAAAATTAATAGTGATAAGACATGAAACTGGAGAATGGGAATAGCTCTTTCCTTGCATCCAATATTCAATAAGTAGATTTGTTTTATCATGTTGCCCCTATGATCTACATCATCGACCTTTATTAAAATAAACAAAGTGTAAATAACATGAAAATCTATATTCGAATAATTGTTTATTGCTAAAAATATGTAACTCCATGCAACATACATTATGAAATACAATATGAGAAAGTAAAATGATACTTAACTTCATGCAACATACAAAATGCAATGCAATATGAGAAAGTAAACCAGCTAACCTAACAGAGAAACAATTATAATCAAACTTACTCAAACAAATAATGTTCAAGACAATTGTACCAATGTTTTTGTTATCAAGATTCAGTTCCCAAATGTTCGTGTTGTAACGAAAAGGGTTAAAAATGGTGCCCCAAGAAAGGATTCATGCGAGGGGAATAATGGAGGACACAATTAGTCACATGGAAATAATTTGTGCACTATGACATAGTCTCTGACAACTCACTGTTGCACGGGGTACCAACATAGTAAGCAAGTTATCTTTGTTAATGGAGGTAGTTTACGATGATCTGCAAGTCGTTTGAGACAAGAACAAGTAAGAACCTAAGAAAGATGTTTTTAGGAAAAAATTATATTCGAGGAAAATGCATTTGCTACCGGATTAAACTGCATGCATGCCATTTGCCAATTTTTGAATTTTTTTGAATTTTTACATTTTTTTGGATTTTTAATTATTTTACCCATTTTTTGGATTTTTGTGAACTTTGCCAATTTTTTTGGGTTTTTGATTGTTTTACCATTTTTTTGGGTTTTTTTGAAATATATTTGAATGTTATTGATTTTTTTTAGTTTTCTGAAGCTATGTACATGAAATGAAGAAAAGTGGATGCCCCATCGACAAATGGGATGTACAAGGGTAGAATGTCATGCGTATGCATAAGAAACTTAAGATGTGAAATTGCCCCCAATGTTAGATGTGAATATTCAAAGGAAAACTCTTCACGTGAATAATTTGGATCATGGAAAACATAGATAGGTTCAACATGATGATGAATGTAACCCAATGACGTGCTAGGAAGGAACACGGATGCCCCCAGTGTAAGCTGGCCAAGAAGCACATGATAGAAATAAGTAGAATAATTTTTTGAGAAAGGGGACAAAGGTTCCTGTAAACATGGAAAAAAAGAAATATTATACACATGGATGTTCTAAATGAAGTAGAATAACAACGTGAATGTATCGTAGAATCCTCGTTATGAAGAAGTGATTAGCCAAAGGTACAAATCATGAGATAAGATACAAACTAGAGTAAGAGTTTGAACAAGGTCCAAAAAAAGACACTTGGTAACATACTAATATTGTTTTCTCATAGATATCCAGTGTGTACACGTGGAAATTTATTACCTCTTGGAAGGAAGATTTGATAGAAAACAAGTGAATACATCCTAGCTAATGTGTAGGAATGATTTATTTTTCAAAGTTGATTTTTTTAATGGATTATGGAAGGAGAGTCGTATACATTGATCCGTTGTCATCCAGTGCATACATAGACCCGACGAAGATGTATTTTATTCTAATTGCAACATTTCCTACTACCATTCAAAGGCATCCATAGTCCCAATAGAGATTATTGAAAATACCCTAAGAGAGAGTTATATATCAATTTTC
This sequence comes from Taxus wallichiana var. yunnanensis, assembly GCA_018340775.1. Taxonomy (NCBI): domain Eukaryota; kingdom Viridiplantae; phylum Streptophyta; class Pinopsida; order Cupressales; family Taxaceae; genus Taxus; species Taxus wallichiana. The sequence goes on from CM031240.1 coordinate 836,582,379, forward strand.
TTTTTAATTGTGATTGATTCTTTTTCTTTCTAAAAACATATTTCGGCTCTCTTGTTTTGACAAGAGGTTAAAAATCACTTATGGCTTGATGGAAGGATGTGGAAGTGATTGAGATGATGACATTGGCTAGTGTTAAAAAATACATCCAGAATTTCTTCGCAACAAGTTTTTTAGATTTTAATTGTGATGGGATCTCTATGAGGCCAGTCATTCTTTAATTTACCAAGGTGATGAAATAACAAGAAAAAACGGATGTCATAGAGATAAATTTCACAAAATGCATGTGAATTGGCTAACCAAAATATCACAAAAGGGATGAAAATGGTAGGAAGACTTGCAGAAGAAGAGAAATAAAGGGAAGAAAGAACATCCATGTGTATTAAATACCGGATTGCAATTCTTTATCTTTTTACCTTTGATTTCTAATTGTTCTGTTTTCTCATTTTTTTTACTTTTGAATTTTTTTTAAAAAAGTGGGACCAATAAGGTCATTCAGTGTGATAAGATCCAATAAAAATTTAGTGATTTCCTTGATAAGGAAGACTAGGCATGTTTTTTTATCAAGATTCATATTATCTACGATCTCAATGATCATGGTGAGCTCATACTCAACAAATGACTGTGATTTATCTTGAAACATGGATGTCATATGTGGGAGCTTAAGTTCCTTATCCATAGGTTTATACACTTTGCACCATAATTGATGGTTGTGTTGGTGTGAATTCTTGAATCATGTTTGGTTATAAACTTTAATATCATTTGAGTTTTTGGGAGCTTTGGAGATTTTAGAATTTTTGATCTTAGCTTAATAAAGAAACTGTTTGGGTTTCTTATAAGCTAATATGTGACTTGTCTGATCCCGAGAAGTGGGAGAAGAAAGTGGATGTTTAGATTTGATGTGAGAAATGATGGTGGGATTACCAAAATCATTAATAAAAGGAAAATGTGATGGACGTGAAGGGTATGGTCTAAAATTGAAGAGGATGAGCTACTAGGAGGTGTCCCATAGACTGAAGATAAAGGACTACTAGGATGTGGCCATAAGATTGAAGATGGGGTAATTCCAGAGGTTTCCCATAGATAGAAGATGATGGGCTACTAGGATGTGGCCCAAGAATCAAAGATGAGGGGGTTTTAGGATGTGCCCCAAGTATAGAATAAAATGGGATACCGAGAGGTGATATGCATATAGATGATGAAGGGATACTTGGAAGTGGCCAAAATATAGAATCTGATGATGGACTAATAGGTGGTGACCCAAGGTGAGATTACGAATGAGGAATCATGATAGATAAAGAATGATTGGGTAAGGAGAAGATATGACATGGATCAATGCTAGACCTAGGCATTCCATCACCAATTGAAGAATGTGAAGATGGAAGAATAAGAGGAGGATCGAGTTCGATAATCTTAGGGTCTTCCTCTATTTTATGACAAGGAATTAATTTCTTCCTCCCAATATGCGAATGTATCAAGGTTTAAAGAGAATTATTTCTCACAACTTTCTAGAGAAATATATTCATGTACTCTCATAAATTATTTAATCAATTCTTCATTCTGAAATGAATCGATTGGTATGGGTAGTTGTTCTTCGACCATGGGAGGTTTACTAGAAGAAACGGGTCCAACTGGCATCAAAGATTGAGAAGATGATGACTCAAGATATGAAATAGAATTAGATTTGGATGTCTCATGAGTGGAAGAAGATCCCACTTTTAAATAACTTGGTATAGGTTTTCCTAGAAGATGAAATATTGCTAGGAAAGTAATAGGATCATTCATCCAGGTAGGATATTGTGGCACAGGGGTCGAATTGGATGATTGATGAGAGGAACTTTGAGTCAAAGAGCTCTTCGATGAAGGAAGGGGTCATTGATTCAACTAGACAAATGGGGTCTTATGAAGACAGGAGGATCGTGACTCAAGAGTCAAATTAGACGTTTGATTAGTGATACTTGGGGTTGCATGGATATTTAAAGGAAGATGTCATTTAGGTAACTAATAAGGGGAGTCCTATGAAGAGAGGGATAATTTGACTTAAGAGTCAAATGAGGTGAAGAATTTGGATTAGAATCTTTAGAAGACTGAGAGGAATTAGAAGAATCATTTAGATTTAAATATTCAGATGAATCAGAAGAATCAGAATCATACCACCTACCATGAGTTGAAGATGGGGGAAGAGGTAAGTGAATGGGTTCTCTAGCGTGAAGAACCAAATGAGGTCTAGTCATGATAGGCATGCTTTGATGGGATTTCTGAAACCTAGGTTACCTATTATCGTATGTATAAGGAGCCATGTGATAGTCAGCCATTGTTGGCAAATGCCTAGACCTAGATAGTGTGATTTTTCCAAAGATGATCTAATGAAAATAGATATCACAATGACACAATTTGACAAGTCAACAAGGTTTGGTAAACAAGTTATTCTTTTAAACGTCAAAATTTTTGATCAAAATTGGGAAACACTAAGGACACAAAGGAAAACTCTCTTCCTATGTTCAATTAGATGCAAGAGTTACTTGATAAGGGATGTTTTTGCTAAGGTTTGACAAATGTCTAGAATTACTACAATGAACTTAGGAAAAATAAAGGGATTGGACCCTAATTTTCGATGCCCCTATTCCTATGATAGGAGGCAAAAAGGCTAGGTTTTTTCTAAGGTTGGCTTAAAAATGGACCCTAGGTAAAATTACGCAATGTAATGATGTAAAATTATCAGAAGGAATGTCCTATAATAAATGGTAACCAATCCGAAGGATCAATGAAATATGAACTAAGGAAACTAAATAATAAAGAATGATACATTGAAAAGGAAATATATAATAAGAAGTACCGAGGACTTAACAATCAAGTATAAGACCATGACCCAATCACAACAAAGTATACTCCTTATGTTTTCCTAGATAGGTCCAATACAAATAGTGACAACAAAATATCACTACTTAGGTGAAATTTGAAATAAACAAGGCCTAAATACTAAGAAAGTGTTGACGCGATCCTAAAACAAGGTATAGTAAAACAAATTTTGGACACAAACAAATTCCAAGTCCTTGAAAATGGAAGTTAACAATGTGAACAACGTAAAGTAACAACACTATTTGGAGAAGTGAATTGAGATTTGTGTTGAAAGAAAGATTTGTAGTATCAAAATGATGTTATCCTGATGTGAACAACATAACTTCAACAATCTCAAAAACTCAAGGAAATGCTAGAATAAAAAAACTAAACCTAATTATACTAATAAGTTGTTATTTAAGAGAAACACAACAATACAATACTGAGATTTAGACCAAGTTTCACAATGGAAATAAGACATAAGTATCACAATTATATGGCTATAATGTGGGAAGCATAACAAATCAAAGGAAGATAATGATGATATCACCTAACTACAATGATAATAAGTATCAATATGGGTTTTGAGATACAAGGACCCTACTAGAAAGTGAGCACATACCATTCACACTTTCAACACTTACATTCTGACATTGCAACTTGGTCATGCAAGTAGACTAAAAAAAGTGGTGGACATGTTATTTATAGTGGTATCTGTGTAAATTTGTTCTTATTTTGTATCAAAAAGAGCAACAAGAAAACACAAGAGTAGACCAAGTGGTGATGAAAAATAGTTGGTGCAACTTTGGTAGAATTTCACCTTGTCTTAGGATAAATGAAAAACTAGGACAAAGTAACACTAAATCGATTTCATGATGAAATATCATGTGGTTTCAAATTTAAGAGGTTCTTTCCCTTGTTCGAAAAAAATAGTTTGAATCCAACAAAGTTGTCACTTTGTGAAATCTCTCAATTATAATATCTAAGACAAAATTGGCTCCAAGTTGGAAAACTTCCTATTAGTTCTCTCACCTAGGTTGTCACAAACTACCTCTACGAGCTCAATTTACCAAGAAATTCACACTGACTAGTCTTAGGGTATCTTAGATTTACTTTACCCCCTTCAATATAATGAGCAATGAATTATGTTCAGTTGTACTTTCACTGGGGTCACAATGGAGGTAACTTTGACTCTAATCTTTCAAGGCGTACTAATCAATTGGGTAGTGTGGAGCACTTTCCTATTTCATTCACAAGGTTCCCTCTTGTGTGAACTACTTAATGGTTCCTAGGAGAATTCCTCTTGTTTTCTTAAGGCTTATGCCAAAGGAAGTTTCTCCTAGTTATGTGGAAGATCTTGAGCTCTTAACTAAACTTACACATACAATGTTTTGCAAAGTGGTGTATTTTCTTATCTTTTGATTAAGCAATTTGGTTTAGACCACCATTTGGAAACCTACATCACACATGCATATTATAATTTGGTTTGAAGAGAGTTCTTCTTTATTTGGCTAGCATTAGGTCCTTCACAAAAATGGTTAGTAGTTCAAAATGATCTACAATATCATAGAAAGAGGATTAAATGTTGTTTTTGATTCTCGAGATCATCTAAGGATGTGAGAGAAGAGCATACAAAATAAGTAACCCAATTAGATAACAATACAAATCTTGTAAATCAAATAACCACCCTAAAAATTTGTAAAGCAAGGTTTATTCCCAATTAATCCAAGTGCTTTTTAGTGAAAAACTAAGGTTGTTTTTGTTGAATATTTTTAATTATTATATGTATTGTCATTGACGTCAAGATTGATGAGGTGATATTAAGATGCATTGATGGAAAAATGAGTCAATTGGTAAAGTGATCATGTGAAGGAGATGAAGATTGATTGGTAGTGTCAGCTCAAAAAGGATTTGAGATGATCAAAGATAAGTCCTAAAGGACTTAGACAATATTTGTGCAAGCCACAAATATAAGGTGCTAGCCGCCAAGTACATAAGAGAGACACAAGTAAAGAAACTCAAGGAAGGAACCTGTGAAATAAAGGAAAGCTCCAGATGAAGACGCCAAAGGAAGGTGAGTGTCGAAGAGTGAAGAAGGTCAAAAGGTAAAGCTATGGGTATGAAGATTTGGTGAATTCCGTGTATAAAGGGAAAATATGTAAAACCATGGATAATCGAAAAATGCGAAAGTATAAAATATTTCCGCAGATGGAAGGAAATCCACAAAGAACTAGAAAAGGTGAAAATCCGAGGAAGGTATCAAACAATGAGGAAGCCACAAGAAGTTGAAAAAGCCGCACAATGTATATAGATGCCATAGATAACTAAAAACCACATAAAGAAGGGAAAATCCGAAGGACAAAAGGAGAAGCCGCGATATGAAGGAAAAGATCAAAGATGCCAAAGGAAGTCACAAAATGTTCAAAGTGAACTGGAGTGGATCAAGGACAATTAGTTAGAGTTAAAATTGAAAGAGTGAACATTTACATTTAGATTTTGAAGGAGATTTGATTGATAGATATTTACAACTACAATTAAAAATAGAACTTTGTATAGACTAATGAAAATTCTCTATTCCAGTTACCAACATTTAATGCATGTTGACCATGAGGCAATTTGGTTATAAGCTCGATGGAGATTCCCGATTTCAAGGAAAATTAAAATAATGCAAAGAAGATGGTTTGTCTTTTAATTTCATGATGCAAATTCTAAAAAAATTAAGTTTTCTATTTTTGGAATTCAGCTAATAAATTGGTGTATTAGATGTGTGGAAGAAGGAGGAATGAATCCAAATAAAGAAAGAATAAAATATAGGCTCAACTTGGAACATTTAATAATCTAGATTCACCGGTGATATATCAGGAAGAGTACACGATGTAAATCTCAAAAAAGTTTTTTTTTGAGAAAAAAGGTGCAATAAAAGAAAAAATCTAAGTCATTTGAGGGAGTTTATCATGAAAAAAACTAAGGCACTAGAGCCAAGAAAGTGATAGAGGCAGAGAAAAGAAAACATGATGCAAACAAACTAAGAAGAGCTACAACGGTGAAGCAGAGAGAAAGGGTGAGATCGAGAAAATAATGAAGAACATGATAAAAAAGTAGAGAATAAAAGTGGCAATTTGAATGAGAAGAAGAGTGTGATAGAGGAAGAACAAAGATCGAGCCAGGAAAGTGATCATTATTTATTGTATTAGAAATTTTATAACTACATGATCAAAATGTATATGTAAAGAAGTCTAAGTTTTAGCTTAGCACATTTAGGGAGTTATAGTTTTCTTCTAGGTGGGTGCTATAGAAAATAATCTCTTGTGATGTGTAATATTCACTTGAGTCCTTTTTGTGTGTAATATTAGCATAGGTGTAGGGGTTGGTGCTCCTTGTGGGATTGGTGTCTCACTAAACAAATCTTGTAAGATGTGTTATATTCTTATGAGTCCTTACTTTGTGTAATATAAGCAACGGTTTTGGTGGGTTTTCAGAAATGGTTTCCTACGGTAAATATATGTGTTTGATGAATACTTGATTGATTGTATGTTTCTCATATATATCGATTGGTAAAGAATATAAAATTGAATCAAGAGTGTAAAAGTTTTAATCTGCACTGATTTAGCCCCCTCTCAGTGCTTGTGATCTACAATAATTGGTATCAGAGTGATTCCTCATTACATAATTTTAACATATTCTAGGAGATCCTCCTATCAAAAGTGTGGCATCAAATTAGGCACAAGGTGGTCTATCACTATCTAGATCACCTCTGTTCACATGAATAAATTATGCATTCTAGAGAATAAGGATGAAAAAATATTTGATGTCACTTGGGTTTGACATCTGGGAATGCATTGAGAAATGATATACAACTCCACCCACACCGATCACCTCTTCAGTGGATAAGGTAGAATATGAGTGCAACTCAAGAGATATGAATGTTATTTTATGTGGTTTGATTGAGACAAAATTTATCAATGTAATGCAATGCACAACTGCAAAGGAGATGTGGACCAAACTGTAGAGCATCTATAAAGGAGATGAGAAAATTAAAATGGAAAAGTTACAAACTTACATAGCTCAGTTTGAGAATCTGAAAATGAAGGATGATGAGAGAATCACGGTAGATATGCATAGAATAGATGAGGTCATAAATATGATCAGAGGCTTGGGAGAAAATATAGAAGAATCTCTCATTGTCCAAAACGTTATGAGATCCCCGAACAAGAAGTATGATGAAAATGTTTCAAAATAGAGGAAGTAAAAGACATGAATAATATTACAATGGATATACTTGTAGAGCACCCTTACTGCATATGAGATGAGAAATGTTGGAACCACGACCACTAAGAAAGAAGTGGATTTCAAAGTCAAGAAATAAATAAAGTCTAGTCAAGAAGATGAAGAAGAATCAGGTTCTGTGATGGATGAGCTGGATGAAGAAAATATTGAGGTATTGTTCATGAGGAAATTGAAAAGAGGCTTTGGTAAGTTTAAAGAAAAACTCCCATTCAAGTGATTTGCCTGTGGACAGGTAGGTCATTTTCCAGTAGATGCCCCAACAAAAATAAAGATAATCAGTTAGAACATGAAGAGCACAATCATAAACATAATAGAAGATAAATTGAATATAAAAAGAAAGATAACAAGAATACATTATTCAAGAACAAAAGAAACTTCTACTCTAAAGAAGAATCTAGTGAATCGGAGTTAGAAACACATAAAACTCAGAAAATGAAGATCAATCAGAATGTATGTTTATGGCTATGGACATGGATGAAGAAAGTATCTCCAGTGGGAAGAACTCGGTTGAATATGAATATTTTGATGAAGAGGAATCTAAGGTAAATATTGAAGCAAAGTTGGGAAGTGCACTTGAAGAAATGCAATCATGCAAAAATAAAAATCAGAAAATAAGATGCACATTAAATGATTATGAGGAACAAATCCACATCTATGAGAAAATAAAGACACAAAAAGAAGAAGTGGAAGCTAATGAGCTAAAGGAACTTGAAACTCAGCTCGAGAAGATCTCAAAGTACTACAAATAAAAAGAGGAGTGCTCAAAGTTGAACACATAATTGGAGGAGTTTAAATTAGAGATGGACCAAATGTGCAACAAACTAAGTATCTACAAAAAGATAGAAAAGAGCTCTATTGTTCTAACCGACATACTCAACAACTAATGTGATACAACCGATAAGTGTGGAATTGCCCTCAAGGGAGAAAGTAAGGAGAAAGAGTCAGAAGAACTAAATAAAATAAGTTTGCGGGTACATCAAGTTCTTCCTCTGCTACAAATAAATGTTTCCAAAAACCCAAGAAGAAGAAACACTGTTCCTAGGATCACCTACACAATGAGGTACACAAATTCCTTTTATGGGTATTATTTCTCTTGTAATCCATTTGGACATAAAACTGCGAAGTGTAGAAAGAACTCTAGAGGATATAGAAGAAAATTTGGTTCATCTTACACTAGTTCAAACTTTAATACTACTCAATACACCTATCACAAGAAAATAAATAATCTTCCAGTAATGAAACAAGAGCCACCCAAACAACAAAAGTGGATATATGTAAAGAAATTTGAGAACAAGAGAAACAAATGTTGCTCAGTATTACAAACCACATTTTATGTACAAAATGAAGATAAAATTTGGTATTTAGATAGTGGATACTCCAATCACATGATAGGTGATAAAATTAAATTTATTTATCTATCAAATAATGCACCAAGTGCTATGATATTTGGTGACAACAACTCTGCCAACATAGTTGGAAAAGGGACATTAAGTTTGGATAATAGAAAGACTATTACAGAAAATATTTTTTATTTTGAAGGCTTGAAACATAACCTATTAAGTGTGAGTCAAATGTGTAAGAGAGGATAAATTTTTTATTCCATGACCAAGGATTTGATATTTTCAACAAAAATATAGTCAAAAAAAGAGTTGCAAAGGCCAAGCGGACAAAGAACAATATGTATGTGCTAATGAGACAAATAATGAGAAATGTTTTAAAGGTAAAGTTGATCATAGTTGGCTATGACACATAAGAATTGGACATATGAGATTTGATAATTTGGTTAAACTAAGTGCTAAAGGATGTGTGAGACACATGCCTAATATTTTCAAACCCACGATACACTATGCAAGGCGTGTCTACATGGTAAATATATGAGGAGGTCATTCAAGTCAAAGGAGTACTCTACAACAAGACCACTGGAATTGATTCATAAAGACCTATGTGCGGCCCTACCAGAACTAAAGGAATATCAAGTGAATTATATTTTATGTTTCTTATAGATGATTATACAGAATGACCTAGACAACATGTTTAAGGCATAAGTATGAAGCCCTAGATAGATTTAAGAATTTCAAGGAATTAGTTGAAAATGAGAAGAAAAAGAAAATCAAATGCCTAAGATCATACAGAGGAAGTGAATTATGGTCAAATGAGTTTGATGAGTTTTGTGAAGAACATGGAATCAGGAGATAATTCTCATCTACACGGACTCCTCAATAGAATGGAGTTGTTGAAATGAAGAAAAAAATAGTGCAAGAGATGGCAAGGACAATGTTGAATGAATCTAAACTCCCAGATAGGTATTGGAGTGAGGAAATATACACAACAATCTATCTTCTGAATAGAGCTCAGTTGAAATTAAATAGTAATAAGACTCCCTATGAACTATGGAAGAAGAGGCCTACAAATGTGAAGCACATCAAAGTGTTTGAAAGAAAATGCTACATCAAAAGGGATGAAAAAACTTCAGAAAATTTTACTCAAGGAGAGATGAAGGTATTTTCCTTAGATACTCAATGGTTAGCATGGCCTACGAATACTACTACGAGAAGTAGTTGCAAAATATAGTGTAAAACGCTAATGTGAAGGTGGATGAGGCACAATATGGAAAAACCAACACTCAGCACACTAGGAGGAAATGAAGAACAAGAAGATGATGAAGACTTGGATAGTCCACGTCCACAAGAGAAGAAGAAGAAGAAGAAGAATAATAAGAAGAAGAAAGACCAAAAACTAAGGCACCCTCAAGGTAAGTCAAGAAGGATCATCCTGCAAATTAAGTCATTGGAAATAAGGATGACAACATCCTAACAAGAAGAAGACTCAGAAATTAGAAGAGTCATGAACATATAACACTCCTGTCCATGATAGAACCCAAGAATGTTGTTGAAGCAAGCAAAGATCAACATTGGGTAGATTCCATGAATGAAGAGTTAAATCAAATCGAAAAGAATGAGACATGGAAACTAGTACCCAAGCCGTGGGACAAGAATGTGATTAGAACCAAGTGGCTCTTCATGAATAAGATGAATGAGAAAGGAGAAGTTACACACAATAAGGCTAGAATAGTATGCAAAGGATACACATAAATGCAACATATTGACTTTGATGAGACATTTGCACCAGTTGAAATAATGGAGATAATAAGTTTGTTTCTAGATTACATTACATACATGAAGATCAGAGTGTTTCAGATGGATGTTAAATCAGCCTTCCTAAATGGTTTCATAAATGAAGAGGTATACATTGATCAACCTGATGGATTTTCTTTGATTGAAGATAAATATTATGTGTATAAGTTGAAGAAAGCTTTGTATGGATTAAAACGAGCTCCCAAAGCTTGGTACAACAAATTGGATTCATACCTCATTGATAAAGGACTAAGAAAATGTGTCACGGAAAACAATCTATACATAAAATAAGAAGGAGAACATCTACTCATTGTAATAGTATATGTGGATGATATCATTTTTGGTAGAGATCATGAATAAATGACATATGAGTTTGCAGGTTGATGAAATAAGAATTTGAGATTTCAATGTTGGGTGATTTTTCTTTCTTTCTAGGTTTATAGATCAATCAAACATATCAAGGTATATTTATATCCTAGACTAAGTATATCAAGGAAATGCTAAAAAAATTTAGAATGGAAGAATGTAGACCAATTGGTACACTAATGGAAGTTGGATGCAAGATGAGCAGAGATGATGATTTACCAAAGGTAGAAAAACATTGGATACAAGTCCATGATTGGCAATCTAATTTACTATACAACATCAAGACTAGACATCATGCAAGTGGTAGGAATTGTTGGAATATTTCAAGAAGATCCAAGGGAAACACACCTCAAGGTGGTCAAGATAATTTTGAGATATCTCATGGGAACACTTGAGTATGGACTATGGTACCCCAAAAGCAATGACTTCAACATAAAATCATATACATATGTAGATTGGGAAGACAATGTTGATGATAGGAAAATCACATGTAGAGGAGCATTCTTTATTGGAAACTTTTTGGTATCTTGGCTAAGTAAGAAACAATCATCAGTGGATCTCTCAACATGTGAAGCAAAATATATATCTTCCGTGATGTGTTACACATAATTTCTATGGATGAAGTAGACATTGGAAGATTACAAGGTAAAATCTGAAAATCTAATTCCTTTGTTGTGTGACAAGTACAAGTGCAATAAGTGTCTCTAAGAATCTAGTGTTCCACTCAAAGACCAATCACATACCTATAAGATATCATTTCTTGAGGGAATAAGTAAATGATAGAAATATCATTCTAGAATATGTGAGCACTAAAGAAGAAATTATAGATATAATGACTAAGTTGTTACCAAAGGCAACATTTGAGCACTTAAAGAATGAATTGGGAGTCATTCCCAATCCCGCCAATAACTAGAGGGCATATAGGAAGCACAAGGGAACATTCTTAGGAAATATCAACTCCTAAAAATAGTGCCAAAGTGAGGAAGAATTAATCTATTAGCTCAAATTTATCAAATAATGCATCAGATTAGGGGGAGCATTGCCGCGGAAACACCAAAGTAGATGGATAAGAAACATAATCCTAGGGGGAGCTTCTTGAGGTAAGCACATGAAGAAATCAGATTACAAGTACATTTAGTTATGTGTGGCATAGATGGCCCTTTGTCATTGTTTTCAAAGTGGGAGAGATAAAAAACCAAAAACCAGTTCGTGGATATAGAAAAATAGGAGAAAGGGGAATCAGGTATGTAATCATTTTTCCATCAAAATTTTATACATGTTTCTACAGGCTGGAGTGTTGCCATCAATGACAAAGGGGGATATTTTTGAATATTTTTCATTGTTATATGTGTTGTCATTGATGTCAAGATTGATGAGGTGATATCAAGATGCATTGATGACAAAAGGAGTCAATTGGTAAAGTGAGCATGTGAAGTAGATGAAGGTTGATTCATAGTGTTAGCTCAAAAATGCTTTGATATGATCAAAGATAAGTCCTAAAGGACTTAGACAACATTTTTTCTAGCCACAGATATATGGTGCTAACAAGTACATAAGAGAGCTACACTAAAGAAACTCAAGTAAGGAACCATGAAATAAAGGAAATCTCCAGATGAATCCATCGAAGGTAGGTGAGTGCCACAGAGTGAAGAAGGTTAGAAGGTAAAGCCGTAGGTATGAAAATCTTGGTGAATGCCACGTATAAAATGGAAAAGATGAAAAACTGTGGATAAGTAGAAAATCTGCTAAGTATAAAAGATTTCTGCAAAAAGAAGGAAAGCTACGAAGAACTATAAAAGGAGAAAAATCATGGAAGGTAGCAAATAAGGAGGAAGCCATCAGAAGTTGAAAAAGATGCACAATGCATACACATGTCGTATATAACTAAAATCCACATAAAGAAGGGAAAATATGAAGGACAAAAGGAACAACCACGATATGAAGGAAAATATCAAAGATGCCAAAGGAAGCCGTGAGAACATTCAAAGTGAACTAAGTGGATCAAGGATAATTAGTTAAAGTTCAAATTAAAAGAGTGAACGTTTGGATTTAGATTTGTAGGAGATTTTATTGACAGAGATTTGTAACTACAAGTACAACTAGAACTTCACATAGACCAATCAAATTCTTAATTCCATCTACCAAAATTTAATGCATGTTGACCATGAGGTAATTTGGTTATAAGCTTGATTGAGATTCCCGATTTCAAGGAAAATTAAAATAATGCAAAGAAGATGGGTCACCAATTTAATTTCACGATGAAAATTCTAAACAAAGAAAGTTTTCTATTTTTGGAAGTCAGCTAATAAATCAGGTTTGTCAGATGTGTGGAAGGAGGAGGAATGAAGATGAACAAGAAAATAATAAAATCTAGAATCAGCTTGGAACATTTAATGATATGGATTCACGAGTGACAGATCGATTAGAAGATTACAAAATGAAAATATCGAAGAAAGTTCTTTTGAGAAAAAAAGGTGCGATAAAAGAAAAACTCTAAGTCATTTGAGGGAGTTGATCATGAAAAAACTAAGGCACTAGAGCTAATAAAGCGACAGAGGAAGAGAAAATAAAATATGATGCAATCAAGTTAAGAAGAGCTACAATAGTGAGATAGAAAAAATAATAAGAATATGATCGAGAAAAGTAGAGCGTAAAAGTGATAGTTTGAATGAGAAGAAGAGTATGAAGGAGGAAGAACATAGATCAGCCAAGAAATTGATCATAATTCAATTTATTAGCAAGTTTTGTAACTACATGATCAAAATGTATATGTAAATAAGTCTAAGTTGTAGCTTAGCAAATTCAGGGAGTTATAGCTTTCTTATAGGTGGGTGCCTGTAGAAAAAAATCTCTTATGATGCGTAATATTCACTTGAGTCCTTTTTTGTGTGTAATATCAGCATATGTGTAAGGGTTGGTGCTCTTTGTTGGATTGGTGTCTCACTAAACAAATATTTTAAGATGTGTTATATTCTTATGAGTCCTTGCTTTGTGTAATATAAGCAATGATTTTGGTCAGTTTTTCTACCGAAATGGTTTCCTACAGTAAATATTTGTGTTTAGTGTTTATGTGTTTGATGAATACTTGATTGATTGTATGTTGCTCATATATATATCTATATATATATATATATATATTGTAAAGAATATAAAATTGAATCAAGAGTGTTAAATTTTTAATTTACGCTGATTCACTCCCCTCTTAGTCCTTGTGATCTACAATAATTGGTATCAAGGCGAGTCCTCATTACATAAGCTTAACATCTTCGAGGAGATCATCCTATCAAAAGCATGGAATCAAATCAGCACAAGGAGATCTATCACTTGTCCAGATCACCTCTGTTAAGAGGAACAAACTATACATTCTGGAGAATAAGGATGAAAACATATTTTATGTAACTTGGGTTTGACATCTAGGAATATGAGTGCAACTCAAGAGCTCTGAATGCTATTTTATGTGGTTTGATTGAGATAGAATTTTTTAAGGTAATACACTGCACAACTACAAAGGAGATATGGACCAAACTACAAAGCATCTATGAAGGAGATGAGAAAGTTAAAATGGAAAAGTTGCAAACTTACAGAGCTCAGTTTGAGAATCTGAAAATGAAGGATGATGAGAGCATTATGGAATATATGCAGAGGAAATATGAGGTCATAAACATGATCAGAGGCTTGGGAGAAAAGATAGAAGAATCTATCATTGTCTAAAATATTCTAAGATCCATGACCAACAAGTATGATGCAAAGGTTTCTACCATAGAGGAAGTAAAGGGCATGAAGACTCTTACAATGCATGTAATACATGAGCACCCTTGCTACATAGTAGATGATAACTATTGGAACCATGACCACCAAGAAAGAAATGGATTTCAAGGTCAAGAAAGAAATAAAGTCTAGTCCATAAGATGAAGAAGCATCAGGTTCCACAGATGAATGAAAATATTGAGGTATTGTTCATGAGGAAATTGAAAAGAGGATCTCATAAGTTTAAAGGAAAACTCCCATTCAAGTGCTTTGATTACAGATAGTTAGGTCATTTTTCCAGTAGATGCCCTAACAAAAATAAATACAACTAGTCGGAACATGAAGAACACAATCATAAACATAATAGAAGAGAAACATATAAAAAGAAAGATAACAAGAAGAAATTATTCAATAGCAAAATAAACTTCTACTCTAAAGAATAATCTAGTGAATCAAAGTTGAGCAACACAGAAAACTCAGAAAATGAAGATCAATAAGAATGGTTTTTTATTGCTATGGAAGTGGATGAAGAAAGTAGGTCCAGAGGGAAGAAATTGATTGAATATGAAGATACTGATGAAGAGGAAGATGAGGTAAATCTTGAAGTAGAGTTGGTAAGTGCACTTGAAGAACTAAGATTATGCAGAAAGAAAAATTGAAAATAAGATGCACATTAAAGGATTATGAGGAAAAAATCTGCATCTATGAGAAAAGACAAGCACAAAAAGAAGAAGAGGAGGCTAATGAGCTAAAGGAGCTTGAAAATTAGTTGGAGAAGATCTTAAAGTACTACAAATCAAAAGAGGATGAGTGCTCAAAGTTGAACTTAGAATTGGAGGATTTGAAATCGGATATGGACCAAATGTTCAACAAACTATGTATGAAAAGCTAGAGAAGAGCTCTATTGTGCTAACTGACATACTCAACAACCAACATGATATAAATGAAAAGTCTTGAATTGGATTCAAGGGAGAAAGTAAGGAGAAAGAGTCAGAAAAAACTAAAGAAAATAAGTTCGTGGCTACATCAATTTCTTCCTCTGCTACAAATAAAGGTTTCCACAAAATTGTAAGAAGAAGAATTATTGTTCCTAGGATCACCTATGCAATGAAGTAAACACATTCCTTTTATGGGTATTGTTTCTCTAATAATCAATTTGGACATAAAGTTGCGAAGTGTAGAAAGAAGTCTAAAGACTATAGAAGAAACTTTGGACCATCTTACACCAATTCAAAATTTAATACTGCTCATTACACCTATCACAAGAAAAAAAAATCCACCAGTAAGGAAACAAGAGTCGCCAAAACAAAAAAACTTGATATATGTAAAGAAAGATGAGAACAAGAGAAATGAATGTTGCTTAGTAGTACAAACCACATTCCATGTACAAAATGAAGATAAAATTTGGTATTTAGATAGTGGATGCTCCAGTCACATGACAGGTAATAAAAGTAAATTTATTTCTCTATCAAATAATGCATTAGGTGTTGTGAGATTTGGTGACAACAACTCTACCAACATAGTTGGAAAAGAGACATTAAGTTTGGATAATGGAAATACTATTACAAAAAATGTTTTGTATGTTGAAGGCTTGAAACATAACATGTTAAGTGTGATTCAAATGTGTAAGAGAGGATACAATGTCATATTCCATGACCGAGGATTTGATATTATCAATGGAAAGACATGCAAAAGAGTTGAAAAGGCCAAGCCTTATAGGTGGGTGCTTGTAGAAAAGAATCTCTTGTGATGCGTAATATTCACTTGAGTCCTTTTCTGTGTGTAACATCAACATAGGTGTAGGGGTTAGTGCTCCTTATGGGATTGGTGTCTCACTAAACAAATCTTGTAAGATATGTTATATTCTTATGATTCTTTTCTTTGTGTAATATAAAAAATGGTTTTGGTGGGTTTTTCTACCGAAAGGGTTTCCCATAGTAAATCTATGTGTTTATTGTTTATGTGTTTGATGAATACTTGATTGATTGTATGTTGCTCATATATATAGATTGGTAAAGAATATAAAATTGAATCAAGAGTGTAAAAGTTTTAATTTGCACTGATTCACCCCCCTCTTAGTGTTTGTGATCTGCAACAATTTTTGGTTCTCAAGATCACACTAGGTACAAGAGAAGAGCATACAAAAGCCTTAAACTTAGTTATTTATCAAATGAAAATCTCTTAAACTAAAATATCATATACATGTCAAAATGAAAGTTTATTACTTTAAGCATAACAATGAATGATGATTTTTATTACTTAATCTAAATTAGCAAAATAAAGTTTAGAGGCGCTTTTCATTCTCAAGATCACACAAAGTGCAAGAGAAGAGCATACACAACTCTAGTCCAAACTCATACAAACTATGAAAACAAAATCACTCATAAAAAAACCTAAGCCAATTTGAACAAAAATCACTTTATCAAACCCTAAGTAAATTTTGTTAGTAATCTTATGGGTAAGTGCACGAAGTTGGTGGACAATTTCATGGACATAAAAACCTAAAAATGAAGGCACCGCGATCACGGAGTCATTTTTTTAAACCGCTCGCAATAATTGAACCTGAACCTGTGATCGGTTTATACCCATGATCACGGTTTATACCCGCGATCGTGGTTTATAAACCGTGATCACGGGTATAAACCGCGATCGCGGAACTCTAAGACAAAAATACCAATCCCGCGAGTCCTCGTTTTCCTCATTTTATATTTCAAACCATGATTTATCCTTCACATTTTTCACTCAAGCTTCGAATACCACCTCAAAATTTCTCATCGGACTTTTGGATCATGATAGATTCAACCATGCCACCAAGACGAAGAGGTAAGCCCCAAATTTTAATCAATTTTTTTGCATTTTAGGTTGTTTTTTTGCATTTTCATGGGTTTTTTGAAATTTTTGTTTATGTATACAATTTTCTTGTTTTATCAGTTGGTCAGCAAGCTTGAAATCCTATAAACCATTGAAACATTCTCAAAACCCTCCAAACATTCCTCAAAACCCTCCTCCAAACATAGATCCGCATCCTGTGGCTCCTTTTATCCCCACTGAACTAGTAGGAACACAAGATAATATCGTAGGAAGAATCTGAGAAAATAAAATTCTCATTGAGAACCTTATTCAGACTATTAGACAAAATCATGCCACCAATCTGTCTCGCATGGCTTTAGCCAACACATTGCAAACATTGATTGGTGAAGTTGACTCTGCAACCAACCAAATACATAGATGGAATACCTTTAGAGGATGATCAGTGGTATGCGGATAAATTATCCCATGTGGCCGTAAAAGACAAAAAAATGGAAAATACCTCATTTGTGCATTATTTACCAACCCAAGAACCAATGCCCCCCGTAGTTACTTACAAACGGTTCCCAATCCATTGATGCCACGATGACTAAATCAAAAACAATTTTTGAGACCGATGGTGGATGGTTTTTGATTATCCACCATGCAACAACAATGAGGTTCCTCTATATTTTTTGAAGAAATTATATTGTGATTTTGTGCTTATTGAGGTCCCAAATTATTTTGACTTTCTAATTTTTTTGGGGCGAGGAGGTGGCTCTCCTGCAGTAGACCTAGTGCACGCGTAGGTCAACCAAGGATCCCCATGCCCCAAAACCCCCATTTCCTTTAAGTTATCCCTCCTACAATGAAGAAGGTTGTGGAGATTGACATACTATATGCATTAGGGAGCTCACCGACACTCGACCGAACATAGTGACCAGATTGCATCTAGTGATGTTGGTGGAGGTGCCGCTTCTAGCATACCACACCGCTGTGGATCATGTGGTTCCATATGCACTAAGTGCGGGGAGACATCATTTTCTAGTTCACATGATTTATTTTCTCTAGATGAGATGTTGGGGGATGTTTTTACAACTGGTGCCACTGATATTGGTCTTTCACAGGTAAATTTCAAATAAATATAAATAATATATATATATATATATATATATATATATATACAATAGTTTAATTCATGTTTGAGATTTTAATATATATGTATTTGATTGTACGTCATGTACATACATGTAAAAGTTCTAATTTTTAATTTTATTTTAAATAGCAAGAGCCGATGAAGGAAACATCCGGTGTCGACATGCTAGCTATTACAGCTAGGCATATTTCAAACGTAAGTTTCAAGTTGTACAAGTACATTTTTAATTTCATTTGATTGCACTCTTATTATTATAATGTTTCACGTGTATGTTGTACATATTAATATGTTTGTCTTTTATACATAGGAGCTTGACGGGTCATCATCTGCTCTAGGAACTAAGGCTACTGGCATGCCTCACGTGAGTTTTATGCAGGTTAGTTTCTCTTTACACTTTGTTAATTGTGGAAGTTCACGTGGATTACATGCTTTGGACCTCTGTTATGTGGCAGTCATGTAGATTAATATTGATTTGTACATGTTTTTTGTATAGCTTATGACTGCCAGAGAGACTCCTCCATATATGCGTAGGCTATGGAGGCTCACCGTAGATACCGCCATAACATCTGTAGATCCACTAATTGAGGTACAATTTTTCAAATTTGTTAAATTTTGGAGGTTCATTATTTCTTATTACTTAAATCTACAATATCAAATTTTGTATGTATGTGAAATATTTAATTTGAAAATTAATTATTTGTATGTAGCTTACCAAGGCTTGTGAGTCTATTGTTATCCCTACGATGTGTTAATGACAAATTGATAGGGATCATGACATTGCATGGTAATATTTCACATGAATTTTAACTAAATTATACAAGTTTCTAAATTTTGAATGTATTTTAAAATTTTGGGTGTTAAAAACTTGTTGTATATGAATGTGCAGGTTAGGTTGTAGAGTTGCTTAGAGATGCCTAGGACCACATGAATGAAATCCATCACTGCATCTCCCTCCACTACATCCCCAGGTCGTGGATGTGCTACTTCTAACAGGGTGAAGAGAGGGAAGATGTTTCATGATTAGATTCATAGTGGACACCTGGATGTACATAGATATATATATGGACCATCTGGTCCTAGTGTTCACATGTTTCTTCATATAGTCCATTGTATATATATAGCCTTTTGCAATTGCATGTGGTCCTATATGTATGACACACTTAGTTAGAGATGTACATGTACATGTTATGAACTTATATATTTTCAGAGACGTGCATCCAACACACTTTGTTTGATTCTTATATATCCATGTGTGTTGGTTTTCATAATGATATTACTTCTATATGTTTGATTCAATTTCATTGCATGTATGATATCCTTATATGTATGTTCTCATAACCATTTATTAGTTCTAGATATGTATGTTTGATTTAAAATTAAAAAACCATGTCCCAGAGCACTACATGGTACAATTGTTAAGAAAACCTATTCCATTAAGCAAAACCATACTAGGTGAACTACAAAAGGGCAATACGTAATTTCAGTTTTTTCTATTAAAGCTAACACTCATGTCTGTTGCATATCAACTAATGCGAACATTGATATAAATAAGCGAGGTAGAGTTCATCTTGAACTATATGAATATAACATTACTTATGATGCAACATTGCATGGTACAATTGTTAAGAAATTAAGGTCCAAGCATTTACATTGTTTTAGAGAAATTAAGGGAATCAATCTAGATGTACACATACCTTATCTCTTTATAATTTGGTGCTATATGCCAATCAACTAAGAAGTTAAACATTCAATTTGATTATATCGTTTAAAGTAGATTCACTTTGAGCTATTTCATTTTCATTGTTTGTCTAGATTTCTTCTTGGACTTGTACCATCCTCTCTTTCCTTTTATTTGCTTGTACATTCAAGACTTCTAAAAGTTTAATGCTCTTTGAATTGCTCTCAAAGCAAATAGTTCTTCTAAAGATGATCGGGTCATTGATTTTGGTGTCGTGCAACACGTACAATTGGTAAAGTGAAGAATGGATTATATAAGTTTTAAGAACTTACTTCAAAGTGTGACGATAGTCGTGTGTCCTATTTTAAGAATTTAAGAGTATTTTCTACAAAAGAAGAATGAGGTGTTTGATAAATTTGTAGAGTTCAAGGCTCGAGTTAAGAAACAAAGTGGGAGATATTAAGGATATTAAGGAGCATTACTTAGCATTTTATTGATAATCTTATTCATATGTTCACATTCTCACCGGATACTATTAGAAATAATGAATAAATGCATTTCATTCCTTTAACATGACTTACCTTTACTCACCACTTTTCACTAGTTCTTGCTTCACTAGCAATTATGGCTCATTTAATTTCAACTCCATTTAGTATTCTTGACCTATATTCAAATACTTAATCCATTATTAGAATAACAAGGGAATGATTTTCAAGCTATCAAATCATTCACAACCTCTTTAGTCAAAAATAGAGATCACAGAGTTGTCCTTAAGACCAATTATCCTATTTATTCTTGTGAATCTTCAAAGCATGATAATTAGGGTATTAGATACCCATTAAGGGATGAAAAGTATGTAAAAAGTTTCAAGGTAGCCAAGAGCACATGACCATATTACAATGCAAACATAATGAGCATGTAAGCACATAGTTGGGGTAGCAGAGGATGGAGAGAGATCACCACAAAAACATAGCTCAAGAGAGCAAAGAAAGGACAATGATGAAGCACCCAAGAGGATAGAGGCAAGTCCAAAGAGAACAAGAGAGATGGAAGGTAAACAAGTGACATTGAATGTTTTGAGTCCTAGGAAATGAACAGAGGTGAGGAGTGAGAAGTCATGCCTCAGGATGTCATGGCACCAAATGACTACGCTAACACATGTCTGGGTGGCTAGGTGAACACTAGAGGAGGTGTCATTTTGGTGCATGACAATGTTGTTGCTTCTGAGCTACTTCGTTCGGGCGTAGTCCCTTAAGCGCCTTGAGACCAAAATATCATTCAACTTCGACGGTGACTACTCGGACTTCATGACACCTAAAGATGTCTCACCTAATCCCACACCTTGGTGTAGGGGCCCTCTACAATAACCTCTCTTGGTTTTTTCCTTCTCGATCGTTGTTCTCGCTGCCTTATTGTTTGCAAACGAGCGAAAATAGTGAAGTTTGAGTCGCTGTAAGGTTGTCAATGCTATATTTTTCAAAATGGTGGGTCATGGCACTACCAAAATAACTACTTTGACACATTTTAGTGGCCAAGTGAATGCTAGAGGAAGTTTCGTTTTGGTGCGTGACAATGTCGTTGCTTTCGGGCTACTTCGTTCGGGCGTAGTCCCTTAAGAGCCCCGAGACCAAAATATCGTTCAACTTCGATATGTGACTACTCAAACTTCGTGGCACCTAGAGATGTCTCGTCTAACCCAAAACCTCATTTTAGGGTCCCTCTACAATAACCTCTCTTAGTTTTTTCCTTCTCAGATTGGTGCTCCCGCTGCCCTATTGTTTGCAAACATGCAAAAATAGTGCATTTGAGTCGATGTAAGGTTATCAAACACTATATTTTATAAATGGTGGGTCGTGGCACCAAAATGACTATGCAAAAATGTCTAGGTGGCCAGGTGTACATTAGAGGAGGTGTTGTTTGGGTGTGTGACAATGTCTTTGCTTCCGGATACATCGTTCGGGTGTAGTCCCTTAAGCGCCTTGAGACCAAAATATCGTTCAACTTCGATGGGTGACTACTCGGACTCTGTGGCACCTATAGATGTCTCACCTAATCCCAAACCTCGATGTATGGGCCCTCTACAATAACCTCTCTTGGTTTTTTTCCTTCTCGATCGATGCTCTCGCTGCCCTATTGTTTTTGCAAACACGTGAAATAGTGCGTTTGAGTCGAGTGTAAGGTTGTCAAATGCTATATTTTGTAAACGGTGGGTCATGGCACAAAATTGACTGTGCCTACACATCTAGGTGGATAGGTGAATGCTATAGGAGGTGTCATTTTGGTGTGCCACAATGTCGTTGCTTCCGGGCTACTTCGTTCTGGTGTAGTCCCTTAAGCGCCCGAGACCAAAATATCGTTCAACTTCAACAGGTGACTACTTGGACTCCGTGCCACCCGAGATGTCTCATCTATCCAACACCTCAGATAGGGTCCCTCTACAATAAAATCTCTCAGTTTTTTCCTTCTCGATCGGTGCTCTCTGTCCCTTGTTTACAAAACGCGCGAAATAGTGCAGTGCGGTTTGAGTCAGTGTAAGGTTGTCAAATGCTATATTTTGCAAACGGTGGGTCATGGCACCAAACCAACCATGCCGACACATCCAAGTGGTCTAGGTGAATTCTAGAGGAGGTGTTGTTTTGATGCGCGACAATGTCGTTGCTTCCAGCTACTTCATTCGGGCGTAGTCCCTTAAGTGCCCTGAGACCAAAATATCGTTCAAGTTCGACGGGTGACTAATCACACTCCATGGCACCTAGGGATGTCTTTTCTAATCCAACACCTCAATGCATAGGGGCCCTCTACAATAACCTCTCTCGAGTTTTTTCCTTCTCGATTGGTTCTCTCGCTGCCCTATTGTTTGCAAACGCATGAAATAGTGCAGTTTGAGCCAATGTAAGGCTTTCAAACGCTATATTTTGCAAACGGTGGGTCATGGCACCAAAATGACTACGTAAAAAAATCTGGGTGGCCAAGTGAATGCTAGAGGATGTGTCATTTTGGTGTGTGACAATGTCATTGCTTCCGGGCTACTTTGTTCGGGCATAATCCCTTAAGCGCCCTGAGACCAAAATATCGTTCAACTTCGATGGGTGACTACTCAGACTTCATGGCACCTAGAGATGTCTTGTCTAATCCAACACCTTGGCATATAGGGCCCTCTACATTAACCTCTCTCATTTTTTTCCTTCTCAGATCGGTGCTCTCGCTGTCCTATTGTTTGCAAACGCGTAAAATAGTACAATTTGAGCCAGTGTAAGGTTGTCAAACACTATATTTTGTAAACGGTGGGTCGTGGCACCAAAAAACTACCCCAAACATCCAAGTGGCCAAGTGAACACTAGAGGAGGCATATTTTTTGTGCATGATAATGTCGTTGCTTCCGAGCTACTTCATTCGGGTGTAATCCCTTAAGCGCCCGAGACCAAAATATCGTTCAACTTCATGGGTGACTAATCGAATTTCGTGGCACCTAGAGACATCTCGTTTAATCCAACACATTAGTGTAGGGACCCTCTATAATAACCTCTCTCAATTTTTTCCTTCTCGAGATCGGTGTTCTCTTACCGCCCTATTATTTGCAAACACGTGAAATAGTGCAGTTTGAGCCAATGTAAGGTTGTCAAACACTATATTTTGTAAATGGTGGGTCGTGGCACCAAACCGACTACGTTGACCGAACACATCTTGGTAGCTAGGTGAATGCTAGATGAGGCTTCATTTTGGTGCGTGAAATGTCATTGCTTCCGGCTACTTCGCTCGAGCGTAGTCCCTTAAGCACCCCGAGACCAAAATATCGTTCAACTTCGACGGTGACTACTCACACTCCATGGCACCTAGGGATGTCTCATATGATCCAACAACCTTGGTGTAGGGGCCTATACAATAACCTCTCTCGGTTTTTCCTTCTCAAATCGGAGCTCTCGCTGCCCTATTGTTTGTAAACGTACGAAATAGTGCAGTTTGAGCCAACAGTAAGGTCAAAACTATATTTTGCAAACAGTGGGTCGTGGCACCGAACCGACTACGTTGACATGTCTAGGTGGCTAGGTGAATGCTAGAGGAGGCATCGTTTTGGTGTGCGACAATGTCGTTGCTTCCGGGCTACTTCGTCCGGGCGTAGTCCCTTAAGCGCCCTAAGACCAAAATATTGTTTAACTTCTACGGGTGACTACTGGGACTCCATGACACATAGAGATGTCTTGTCTAATCCAACACCTAGGCATAAGGGCCTCTACAATAACCTCTCTCAGTTTTTTCCTTCTCGTATTGGTGCTCTCACCGCCCTATTGTTTACAAATGCGTAAAATAGTGCGGTTTGAGCCAGTGTAAGGTCACAAAGGTCACAAACAATGAAAGCTTATCTTAGCTTTGAGAATTTAAAATTCTCTACTAACAAAGCTAACCATGTGAAGGTGGAAGCTTTTCACCACCACTAACTTGCACATTAAAGTGTTAGTAAAAGAAATTTAAGTTTCAAATACAAACCATATACTAGATATATACAAAATACACAAATTTAAAATAAAATATATGAACTTAAATCTATCTAACTAACAAATTTATATATACCAAAGAAATTATATATATCGACATGAGCATGTTGTAAATTCATTCCAATGAACCATCGTGATCGGATCTACTCGAATAGCAGATAAGATTACTTCATGATCTCGACTCTCGAAACTTCCAAAGAATCTTTTTATTAGGCCTTCCTCGATATCTATACAAATAAATATTTTTCGCTAGAACTAGATGCGAATATAAGAGTATTTTCTTGTGTCTCAAAGTCTTAAAACACCCAAACAGAGGAGTTTTTAATGGATATCGTCGAAGCCAAGTTCCAAAGAACTACCACCGACCCTCGTAGGATACTCAATATCTTCGCCATCTATAATAGGAGAAGTCAACTTCTTCTTTCCTCAATGCAACGAAATAAGAAATAGTCAATTCCTTCTTCATTGTCTTCATTCGCAATAACCGCAAAACACATGTCCTATAAAAAAAAAAGGTTGAACAACTAAAATTTAAATTACATATTAAAATTTCAATGGACATAACTCAATACAAAAATTAAATAAATAACCATAAATACCTTGTTGCACCAAAATTGAAATTTTTTCAAAGTCCTTGGATGTTGCAACTTCATCTATAGAAACAAGTCGTAATGCTTAGTGGAGGTTGATAACTAGGAAGTGGAGTTAGAGGCCTACAAATCCATCCATCCACCCATTCTTGTGAATCACACTCAAGCAAAGTGACAAATTCAATACAAGATACATAAAAACATGTCAACTTTCTTGTCCATATGGACCACGAAGTAGTGTCTGAGATACCAAATGAGTGCATATCACTCGACCTAGTGAGTGTCACACAATTCTCATAGTTAGAAATTTTTGTTCCTCTATCAACCAAAAATATCTGCAAATATGGAATTTTCTTGAGAACCTCGTGCCATGTTTTCAATACACCATTCCACTATACTCTTTGCATCTTTTAATTAAGCACCATCTTTGTACTTCAACTCTTCTCTTGCAAGATCTCTTTTCACACATGCCCCTACACCGTCATGCTCTCCTTTTCCATGTCCAAATTTTTAGTGAAATTTCAAATATGTTGCACACCCATCTTGATGTGCATCCTGCTCATCCAATAAAACATTCATGCATTCTCAAACTGAGACGTGTAATTATCTGACCATATATAATGTTGTTTGAAGTGGATGTCCCTATCAGATAAGTTTCCATAAATTAACTGGAAACACCCTTGCAAAAATTCAGTAGAATGAGTACGATCATCACTGATATAAAAGTGGTACTCTCTTAAAAATTTTGATCATTCTCTATACTGTCAGGAGAATGTAGAAATGCTATATGCACAAAAATGACAACTTGTACTGAGTTGTAATATTGCGATTGAACCTCCATTTGTGGTTACAATGTGTAATTCTCTGCAAAATCAACCACTAAAACAATAGTACCAATAGGAAATGTGTCCTTGCATATCTTGAACTGTTCATCCAACCATCGAGCTCTATGTGTATGCCTAGCATACTCATAAACAATTTCATCCTTAAATTTTCTCAAAAATTGAAAAACAGACATTTGTTCTGTAACTAGCTCACACCGTTTAGACTCTTTTCCATCTTTCAACTGGTATGCAACTAATTTATATTTATCAAACTCAACTAAATTATGTCCTATTGTACCTTCAATTTACTCATGGATGCAACTTTCCAATTTAGGTATGTGTGCATGTGTTGTTTTTAAACTTAATGCTAATACAAGTAAAAGACTAACACCTAAATAGCCTTAAACTAGCAAAGATTAAACAACATATTAAATACCATCATGATAAGAAATGAACAAGGGTTAATGCTAACATTCATTAATACAAAACTTTGAAACTAACAATATTTAAGCATCTAAATTCCTCTATTCTCTAACAACACATAAATGAAGGAACCTAAATAAGCTCCATGGCTATAAAAATGGTTGTTCTTAGTGTGCCAAGAAACCTAGGAATGATGGCTTATCAAAGTTGGGATACAAGACCCTTTGACACCTCCGATATGACCTAAGCACTTAAGAAAGAGGCTTAACTCTTCAAGATGATGAACTCTCAAGAAAACAAACAACAAGCTCTTAGTCTATTTTGCTATGTGCTTTGCATTTTCTTTCTTAAGAAGTCTAGGTGTAAGATATAAAGGTAGAAGGAGGGCTCCTTATATAGCGCAATGGATAAAGGAAACACTTCATCCCTTTGCATGTGGGATAAAGGTAAAACATGATTAGGAATGGATAAGGTTGCTTTATTAAAGGTAACCTTACTTTAGAAGGGTTTAATTTATGCTTAGCAAGTCATGGGAGTTGGGGGTGTTTTAATTAATCAAAGGTGATTAACTAATAGGTAGATGTAAGCTTATAGAATCCAATTAGAGGAATATTAGTATGATTTTGACTATTAGAAGGGGATTAAATCAATTAAATATTAATTTATTGATTTAATGAGAAGGGAGGCTAATTAATTAGTAATAATTAATTAGACTAGATAGAAGGTGTAAATAATTAACGGAAGGTCATTAATTAGGTTGTTAGTTGGATAGGTGGCTTAATCAATTAGCGTATTGTAATTAATTAATGACCACAAGAGGGAATATGAGCGCTTTTGATGATATGTCGTCAATTTGCGGAAAGGATATAATTAGCACAATTTAAGTATTTTAAATTACCCATGTGTAATTATAGGTGTCTACAAGGTAATCCGCCACATGTACCACAACTTCCATCTAAAAATCTTGACTATAAAAAAATTGTCTAACGTCTTTTCACAAAATATAGTAGGAATGAAATCCTGGAAGAAATTGGTGGAACTTGAACATCACATTCCATAACATAGTTTTAGAATGAAAATTAGAATGAATACGTAAAATTTAGCATAATGTATCGCAAATTCAACATGTTGCCTACAACAACAAGTCGTGCGAGCGTGGTTGATTTTCACATAGAATGGTTTCAACATTTCAAAAAAATGTTGACTAATTTTAATTTCCAGATTCTCTTGTTCAAACTTATGAAAAATTGAGTTTGAGTCATATCTAAGAAATGTTTTGGATGTGGTTCACGATTAGTAGAACCAACTCTCCGTTTTATAACATCTCTTGTATTAGGTGAAACTCTAGTGTTATCATGCCAAAATTGAATAACAATTTCTCTTATAGCATCAGAATTATTTTTGTCCTTACGCGGTGCTCTAACAAAAAATGCCCAAAAATCGGCGTTATTGAGTGATTGAAGGATATTACGTCTTTCAATTGCTTTTATTAGAGTTTTTCGATTAACTTGCAACATTGAACTTGTTTTACATAATCAAATGTTGTTTTTTTATTGATTCACTTACAACACTAGTAGTAAGTACACGACACACAATATTACTATCCCTAGTGTGTCTCTTGACACCAACAATGTGATATGCATCATGAAGGTTTTAAAAATTGTAGAGTTTTCACCACGTATATTAGGTGTTGTCAATCCTAAGGTGTTTAATGTAGGTCTCATTTTAATCAATTTCATCAAACTAACCAATAACTCCATCTTTGGGAAGCATTAAAATTTCAAAATGATTATCCCAAATTTCAAAGTGGCTTTTCTTTGATTTATCTTCAAAGTTTGTCAAACATTGGTTTCAAAATGTTTTCATAAATTTCAATAAAAAATTTAGGTTTCTTACGTAAAATTAGGAGGTGTTTTTGTCAAATTTTGTTTGTGTATAGTTTCAACATGAATTTCCTTATTCACATTTTCATTGTCTCCTTCAATTTCAACATTTACTACATCATGAGTATTTAATTCTTCTTCAATATTGATAATAAAAACATCTTAATCACGAGTATTTAATTCAACTTCAACATTGATAAGTAGAAACATTACCTAGTTCTTCATTACATATAATAGTTGGGGTTGAAGATGAACCTCTTCTTGATTCACGAAGATTTCACATTCGCTCAGCATTTTGAATTTTGTTGGCCTCTAATTCATTTGGTGTTTTTTTACTTAATGACTTCCTTTTTTAACTTCGTTTCTTGTCTCCCGTGATGTTTCACTTTCGGTGATAAGAAAAACATGTGCAGAAAAAGACAAAATTTCATAGTAATTCATACGGTAAGGTCGCAAAATAAAAATCACATGGTAATTCACACACTGGGATGTGTGTAAATATGATTCTAATAACCGCGAGTGTGCTTTATAAACCACGATCGCTGTCTATAAAGTGCGCTCGTGGTTTGTGTTATAAAAACTGCAAGCACACTTTATAGACCGTAATCGTGGATCTATCTCGCCGACCCTAAGCCTCGGGAAATATTTGTTTTTCTCCAACCAAAGCTATGGAAGGTCATTATGAAGTGTAAAAGGTCAAAAAACCTCAAATTTTCTCTTCCAGAGACTTGAACCATGCTAAAAACCTAAAAACATTTCACAAAAATGGTGCCATCGCGTAGGGGAGACTGTTAGCTTCGTAGAAATATTGATTTTAAAGTGAATAGAATAAAATAAATATCATTTTATAATTTTTTACTAACAATAGGTCTTTAAGACATATTTTCCCGTGAATGTTCATGTCTACGTTTAAGACTGTAACTTTTGTTTTGCTTATCAAAATGTGATAAAACTTATACCATCCCAAGCATGGAAAAATTCTATACACATTAAAAAAATTTATTTGATTTTGATATTTTTGATATAGTTATGGTGGGCAAATGGAAAGCGCTCCGTTTTCTAAATATTTTCAGACCACTTTCACGGAAAAAATCATTAAAAAAATATTGCTCAAAAAAATACAAAATAAAATCCATCCCAAGATAGACAACTACATCTAACTTTTCACCAAAGGAAAAAAACAAATAACAAGATTTGGTCATCCAAAACGCGGGCAAACGGACTACAATCTTATAAGTTTTTTTCAAAAACAAAACCAAGTCATATAATTTTAAGTGTTTAATATATCTAAACTTTCCATTTTTTTAAAAAAAATAGTATTTTAGAAACTAGATTTTGAATGCTACGATTCATATTTATATAAATTTTTCTAATTTTGAGTGCGCATAATGCTAATAATCCCTACAAGTTGAGATTTCACTATTTTTTGCAATATGATGTCCACGGATGACCCCATATTTGTCCATCAACTTCCTGCACTTACCCTTACTCTAAAATCAGAAAATTCATAGTAACAATAACTAAAAACCTCTAAACAATGACATAAACCCTAAAAACTAGAAGTTAAAATTTTGAACTTTGAAGCAAGTTTACTGAGTGCACCAAATAAGACTTCCTAGTGCATGTGCACATTCTATAGTACATAGGCACATTCCTTGAAGCACATGCACATACATTCATGCAAAGGTTCACCTCTTGTGAATTTAACAAACTCAGCTTATGCATAAGTGCATCCAGAGAGGCATATGAACACCCTTTGATGCATAAGCGCAAGCCACACATAGAGGTGTAAAATTAAGTGTTGCACATACATATCTAGAGACATGTAGGTACACCCTTTGATGCACAAGTGCATCTAGAGAAACAGGTGCAAACTTTGATTCAAAGGCATAGGCTTTGATACACAAGTGTAGGCTTTGATGAACATGAAAAAACTTTGATGCACATGCACAACAAGCCTTCCTATAGGTGATCAACATATGACTTTTGACAAAGAATTTTTGAAAAGATCAAAACTTTGTCCTTTTGAATAAATTTTGATAGTACTTCTCCTCCTTTTCTCCTACAAAGAACATGAAAATACAACCTCTACTACTAATCTAGTTGAAACAACTATCTAGCTTTAAAATTGATCTACAAAACTTTTAAAATTACTCTAAAAACTTGAAATTAATCTAAAAATCTTAAGAAACTAATCTAAAAATATTTAAATTAATCTTGAAAGATTTAAATTAAACTAGAAATACTTGAAACTAATCTAGAAAATTTGAAATGAATTGAAAATAAGTTTAAAAGATTTAAAAATGAATGCAACGTGGTATTGTCCCACCGGATGTGCCAAATGAAGACTATAAAAGTTCCAAGCAAAGATAAACATACAATACTAACACCACATAGTCTAATTGAGAAAGTGCTTATTGAATCTAACAATATTTACATCAATTATAAAAGATTAATGTAATGCTAACTAACATGAATATAATTGAAAACCTAGCTAAAACATGCCTACTAGTATATTCCATTGACTAACATAGACCTAAATAGATCTAGGAGAAATAAAATTGGGGTTTTTTGCTACCCACAAATGGTGAGAAGATATCTCTAGCACAAGACTACAATTCCATTCTATATACCCTTCTACTAACCACAATGAAGACTTGAGGCAAGGATTGAACTTGGCTATTAATCATATTTCTTATATGATATGTAAATAAAAGCATGGTGTGTAAAGTTTAAAGGTAGTACTTAGTCTTATTTAAAGTTTTCCCTTTGAGGAAAACTTACATATTGGTGCATGTGGGACTAAAAGTACAATGAAGATTAAGAATTATTAATCACGATTAATCTTTTCTAATCATGATTAGTGCATTAACAAGTGATTAGGATGTGAGGAGCCTTAATCAACCACTTAGGGTTAATTAGGAGGATAGGATAAGATTTTTGAAGCTTGTTTAAGATGTTTTGAGGGAAGTGGGGTGACTTTGAGTGGTTAGAAGAGGGGTTTGAGTCAACAATAGGGTACTTTGACCAAAACAAGAGTAAAATAGGCTTAATTAGCTAATAATCGCTAATTGTCTATTTAGAAGAGGATTTGACGTTACGATTTGTCATAAAGTGGCATCCTAAATTCGAAAGAGGATAGGTAATCAACAATTCACTTTTAATTGACCAAAATGATACGAAACGCTAGTTAATTAGTGGAAATCACTAATTATAAGGGAAATGGTAAGGATAAGAGTGATTTGTGCACTTTTTTGGAAACAAGATTGCAAAATCAAAATTTAGGTATCTACAAAAGCAATAGAAAGAATTTAAGATCCTAAGCTGAGTCTTGACCTCTTGATTCAAGATATGGCCATGCAAGATGGGCATGAAGTTGTGTATGATTCTTCACTCAACTTACAAATACCTCATAAAGACATGAGTCAGAAAGATGAATTCAAGGATCCCTGCAGAAAACATGCGGATGAACATGAATGCAGGATTGAAGAGAGCTTAGGATATTTGAACAATTCAAACAAAAGTCATCCCTAGAGTAGTAATGATATGGTAGAAGAAAAATTAACAGTGCGGATAAGAAATAAACAAATTTCAAAGGAAATGAAGGCAATGAAATCTCTTAGTGAAGACTTGAGCATCAAGAATCTCATGTAGGCTCACTCCTACTAAGTATACATGCAAGTGTGAAAGCACCTAGATTTCATAAGTAGTTAACGAAGGAAAGATACTTTCTAGAACCATTCAATGGTTCTGCAGAAATCAACATGTACTGTTACACACTCGGGGGTGATATATGAGGAATGAAAAGTGCTTCAGTGAAAGAGAGTTGTCCCCCGCATTGTACCATAGGTGATTTAGGTGCATTTTCCTTTTTGTTGTGTGTGGATTTCCCTTTTCGTGTGTGTTATGTGTTTCCTTTCTTTGGATTTACGTGTGTGTTCTTCCTTGCTATCTATCTCTTATAAGTTCTAAATGACTCTAAGGGCCCAATGGATAAGGAACTGGTCAATGTGTTACATGTTGAGATTAAGGGATTCCTCATGTCATGTCTTCACTTGTGCTTAGTCCATAACATGTCCCCAAGCTAGAGCTAGTTGTTGTCATGCAAATGTGCAACAAGAAAATTTCCAATTTTCAAGCATGACAACAAACCACAATGTCAAAAATTTCAAAGTCATACCTTCCTAAGACACCACCAGGTCATTCTATCCTAATCACCTATCCTATCCTGTCATCTAATGAACCCTATGTGAATTTAAACTTAGTCCCCTAGGTGATTTAGGAATTTCAAGTCAATCCCTAGATTATTTAGGATCTATTGAAACATGTAGGCCTCTAAGCAATTCTATAAGGGGATACCACTAGTCTTCCTAGGACTCTTGCATCACCACTAGGGAGGATCAAGGAGCATAATTCATCGAGGTGGAGTATTAAAGTTCTAGAAACCTCAGAGAAAATATTTTGGGAGATTCAAAGAAGATTTTGAAGTTTTGGGGTAATTCCACTTAAAAGGGTTCTCTTTTAAATTAGGAAATGCACAAATTTAGAAAAGCACATGAGCTTCAGGAAGGAATTCTGAGAGTTCTGTAAGGATTTAGGAGATAAAAATATATCAATGGAAAGGTAATTAAGAGAACTACAAGGTGGTTGAACGATGCACAAAACTTAGGCACAATATGTCTACATCCATTTTTTCTCATGCTTAGTCACACAGTCATAAAAAATCCTATGTTTCAGGAATAAAATGGATGAATAAAGAGATAATACATCCACCATTGGATTCAAAAGGAAATTTACAATCAGAATCATATAAAATTGCATCAAAAACTCCATTGGGAACTCTCGATATGGAAAAAAGTTTACACTCAAGGCACGCTCTTCGATACTTAGTCACTTTTCAAAGTGGACCCATATCAGCACCAAGAGCCTGGAAAATTTCATGTCCCTTTCACCCCTTTAGAAAAGGAACACAAAAATGTGCCAAACCCTTTTTATCCCCCAGAACACCAATGTGACCTTCCATTTGTCAGTTAAGCCCCGAGAGCTAATTTTGAGCCTTCCCTCTCCTTACACACATGTTCACCAAGTTTTGTGATGAGGTGCAAACTGAAAATTGTTGAGTATGGAGCTAAATTACTCATGTTTTAGTATGCAATTGAACTTGTGGGAAAATGACAGTAACCGACATCGGTTATGGTGTGACCGACATCGGTCAGGGAAAGATGGCACCAACGACGGTTGGGCAAAACTGGCATCGGTTACCTGTGTAACGAGGTTTTAATTAACTCTCGGATTTATTTCTATTTTTAGCATAAGAATAGATTTAATGAATGTAATTACATGGCTAAGTGCCCTAAAGTCTTAAATGACTATTTAAAGCATAAAGCTAGGGTTTAGAGTAAGAGGATTGATCATAATTACAAGATAATTGTGAGGGAGAGAATTCTTGGAGAAGAAGGAAAAGCTTGAAGAAGACAATATTGAACATCTGAGAGGTGTGGAAGATTGTAAATCTTCATTGTATATCTTATCAAAGCTTTGGATAATAGATTGGCTTGTTTCTTGGTGGACGTAGCCCACACTGGGTGAACCACGTTAAATCTTGTGTTGATTTATGTCTATTGAATTATATATTTCTTCTGGTAGAATATCTTTTTATTTGCATGTATGCTTAGATTTGATATATTATCTATACAATTGGTGTGCTAACCCCAACAACTGGTATCAGAGCTTTGTTTGAGGGTTTTGTGTGTTGATAGATTTACTCACAGAGGGTTTTCTGATTAAGTGGGAGCTACAACAATGGCAGAAGAGAACAAATACAAGGTAGAGAAATTTGACGGCTAAAATTATCAATTATGGAAGATGCAGATAGAGGATTATTTGTATCAAAGAGATTTGTACTTACCGTTGGATGAGAAGTCTAGACCTACAAAGATGACTGATGAAGAATGGAAGATTCTTGACAGAAAGGCTCTGGGATCTATAAGATTGAGCTTGGTAGCATCCGTGGCTTCCAATATAATAGAAGTGACTTCTACAGTAGAGTTAATGAAATCTCTTGCTAATTTATATGAAAAACCTAGTGCTTCGAATAAAGTTTATTTGATGAAGAAACTATTTAGTTCTAAGATGCATGAAGGTGAATCTACATCCGGTCATTTGAATGATTTCAGATCTATAGTAAATCAGTTAAAATCGGTTGCAATACCATTTGATGATGAAGTGAAAGCACTTTTATTCTTATGTTCTTTGCCTGATAGTTGGGATAACTTGGTAATGGTTATTAGTAATACAACATCTGCTAATAATGTTTTGAAGTTTGATGATGTGGTTAGTATAATCTTGAATGAAGAAATTCATAGGAAGAGTACAGAGGAATCATCATCTGGAAATGCTTTGAATGTAGAAAGCAAGGGGCAGGAAGAAAGAGAGATCCAAGAGTAAGAGTAATGGGAAATCAAAGTCAAGGGATAGTAGATCTAAATCCAGAGGTAAAGGAATTACTTGTTGGAAATGTGGAAAGAAAGGACATGCAAAGAAAGATTGTTGGTCAAAAGATAAAGAGAATCAACAACTAGACAAAGGTAAAGAGGTGAATCTTGCTGCATCAGAGGTAATGCAAGATGTTATTATTCTTTCTTTAGAAAATAGAATTGAATCTTGGGTTTTAGATTCAGGAGCTTCTTTCCATGCAACCCCTAATAAGGGTTATTTTAGAAATTATGTCTAGGGCAAATTTTGGGCATGTTTATTTGGGTGATGATGAACCTTGCAGTATCATTGGTAAAGGGGAAGTTCATCTAAAATTACAAATGAAAATACATGGGTATTGAAAGATGTGAGGCATGTGCCAAACCTCAGAGAAATCTTATTTCTGCAGGGCAACTAGGTGAATCTGGTTGCATGGTTACTTTTATAGGAGACTCTTGGAAAGTCACCAAGGGTGCTCTTGTTGTGGCAAAAGGTAAGAAGGTAGGAATGTTATATTTATCTACCTATGTTATTGATTATTTTTCTGCATTATCTACTTCAGATTCAAATGCAGGTATGTGGCATAATCGGTTGGGCCATATGAGTCAAAAAGGAATGCAGATATTAAAGGATAAGGGTAAGTTATCAGATTTGAAAGATGTAGATCTTGATTTCTATGAGCATTGTATCTTTGGAAAGAAAAAGAGAGTGAGATTTCTCAAAGTTGGGGCAACTAAGAAGGAGCAGAAATTGGAGCTTGTACACTCAGATGTATGGGGACCAACTCAGGTAGCTTCTCTTGGTGGATCCCAGTATTATGTTACTTTCATTGATGATGCTACAAGAAAGGTATGGGTTTATTGTATTAAACATAAATCTGATGTTTTTGAAACTTTTAAAAGATGGAAATCCCTTGTTGAGAATGAATCAAATTCAAAGTTAAAGTGCCTTAGATCTGACAATGGTGGTGAATATTGTAGCAAGGCTTTCAATGATTATTGTTTAGTGAATGGAATATGTAGAGAAAGAATGGTTCCAAGAACACCACAAGAGAATGGTGTTGCAGAGAGAATGAACAGACAATCATGGAACGTGCTAGAAGTATGAGGATACATTCTGGATTGCCCTTACAATTTTTGGCGAAAGAAGTTATATACACCAAGTTTATTTAATTAACCATGGTCCTTCAAGTTCACTAGATGGAGGAATACTAGAGGAAGCTTGGACCAGAAAAGAGGTAGATCTTTCTTTTCTTAAAGTTTTTGGTTCAAAAGCTTTTGTGCATGTTGATAAGGAAAATAGAAAAAGTTGGATGCAAAATCCAAGAGATGCACTTTTATTGGTTATGGATCTAGTGATTTCGGATTCTGTTTTTGGGATTTAGACAATTCTAAGATTGTTAGGAGTCATGATGTTGAATGGAATGAAAAGAGAATGTATAGGGATCAAATTTTGGTACCCAAGGATGAGAAAATTGAGAAGTTTATTGATGAAAATGAACTCTCGGGTTTGAAAAGAACACCTACAGAAATACACAGTAACCATGGATCGCTTATGGCTCGACCGGCGCGGTCGAGATGGACCAGATTTGTTACTTGAGGAGGAACTGTGATGGTTATAGGTGACCGGTGGTGGTCACCGCTGAATTGGACACAAATGTTCAAGAGGCCCAGATTGAGCCTCTGGTACCCCAAACTTTTGTGAGAAGGTCACAAAGGGTAAGTAAACCTCCAGAAAGATTTACACCTTATCTATTTTATCTCATTATTTATCGATAATGGTGAACCGTAAAGCTTTGAAAAAGCAATGCATGATAAGACTCACTTTCAAAGTGGGAGCATGGCATGAAAGAGGAAATGGATTCCTTGGAATAAACCAGACTTGGGATTTGGTTAAGTTGCTAGCAGTAAGAGGACATTGCGGAGAACAAGTGGGTTTACAGGATCAAGGAAGAAGAGGGGGATAGAAAAGGTACAAGGCAAGACTTGTAGTTAAAGGATTTACACGTAAAAGAAGTGTATTGATTTTGGTGAAATATTTTCTCTATTGTTAAGATGACTTCTATTCATATTGTATTGAGTTTAGTTGGATTAGAGAGATTTGCATTTAGAACAACTAGATGTGAAGATGAATTTCCTTCATGTGATTTGGATGAAGAGATTTATATGCAAAGTAGCCACTTGGTTAAGAAGTCAAGGGTAAGGAGAAATTGGTGTGCAGGTTGAAAAATAGCCTATATGGGCTCAAACAAGCTCCAAGGCAATGGTACATGAGATTTGATAGTTTTATGCATGAGCATGGTTACTTGAGATGTGAATATGACCATTGTGTTTATTTCAAGAAACTTGGAAATGGGAGCTATATTATTTTGTTATTGTATGTGGATGATATGCTTATTGCAGGATCTAGTATGTAGGACATTGGTGAGCTTAAGGGAAAGCTAGCTCACACATTTGCAATGAAGGATTTAGGAGCTGCAAAGAGAATCCTTGGAATGCAAATACACAGAGATAGGAAAAATAAGAAACTATATTTGTCTCAGGAAGCTTATATTAATAAGGTGTTGGAAAGGTTTAATATGCAAAATTCAAAACCTGTTGGTACACCTATGGCTAGACACTTCAAATTAAGCAAAGATCAATGTCCTTCATCACAAGAGGAGGTTGAGTACATGGTACATGTTCCCTATGCTTCAGCAGTAGGAAGTCTTATGTATGCTATGGTTTGTACTAGACCAGACATTGCATAAGCAGTGGGAGTTGTGAGTAGGTTTATGGCTAATCTAGGTAAAGAGCATTGGAAAGTAGTCCAATGGATACTTAGGTATTTGAGAGGGACTTCTAGCATGGAGTTATGCTATGGAGGTTCGGATATTTCATTATGTGGCTATGTTGATTTGGATATGGCTGGAGATCTAGATAGGGGAGGACTAGTGGATATATTTTCACAGTAGGTGGAATAATAGTTAGCTAGATTTCAAGATTATAGAAGGTTGTGGCTTTGTCTACTACAGAGGTAGAGTATGTTGTAGCTACAGAGGCTAGCAAGGAGATGATATGGATGAGTAGGTTCATGGAGGAGTTGGGAAAGGAGTAATGATTACAAGTTGTTCAGTGATAGTCAGAGTGCAATCCATTTGGCAAAGAACTCAGCATTTCATTCTAGAATGAAACACATTCAGTTGAGGTATCACTTCATACAACAAGTATTGGAGGATGGACAATTGAATCTGGAAAAGAATCATACAAGTGAGAACCCTACGGATATGCTAACAAAGCGTTAGCAAAGGAGAAGTTGGAGCTACACTCCACTTCTATTGGTTTTTGAGTTTGAGGCTTGAGGAGGAAGAAACAAAGCTAAGGAGGATCCAAGAATGGCACTGTATAGGTATAGTGTGTAGTAATTAATCTCCAAGTGGGAGATTGTTGAGTATGGAGCTAAATTACTCATGTTTTAGTATGCAATTGAACTTGTAGGAAAATGATAGTAATCGGCATCGATTATGGTGTAATGGGCATCAGTTATGGTGTGACCGGCATCGGTCAGGGCAAGATGGCACCGGCGACGGTTGGGCAGAACCGGCGTCGGTTACCTATGTAACGAGGTTTTAATTAACTCTTGGGATTTAATTCTATTTTTAGCATAAGAATAGATTTAATGAATGTAATTACATGGCTAAGTGCCCTAAAGTCTTAAACGACTATTTAAAGCATAAAGCTAGGGTTTAGAGTTAGAGGATTGATCATAATTACAAGATAATTGTGAGGGAGAGAATTCTTGGAGAAGAAGGAAAAAGCTTGAAGAAGACAATACTAAACATTTGAGAGGTGTGGAAGATTGTAAATCTTCATTGTATATCTTGTCAAAGCTTTGGATAATAGATTGGCTTGTTTCTTGGTGGACGTAGCCCACACTGGGTGAACCATGTTAAATCTTGTGTTGATTTATGTCTCTTGAATTGTATATTTCTTCTAGTAAAATATCCACTTTTATTTGCATGTATGCTTAGATTTGATATATTATCTGTACAACCGGTGTGCTAACCCCAACAAAAATTGATGTCCCCTTCGTCCCTTTAGCCAAAGGGATGAAAGGGACAAAAACATGTGCCCCATCCCTCCCCCTTCCATTTTGGGCATATAAATATTAGGAGATAGCCATTTTTCGCATTTCTCCCCCACATCTTCATACCCTACCGAAATGTTGCCAAATTTTCTCCATAATTCCTAGCCTCCATTGTTGCATTTGAATCACTCCATGTAATCCCTCTTTATCTAGAAACAAAAAATCACAAAAATAATGGATTAAATGGTGAAAAACAAAGAAAAAGAAGATTTTCATTAGAAAACCCTCATAGTAAAAAAATAGAGAAATGCTCATTTCTGTCAATGTAGAGCACAAATTGAGATTTCATCTTTTGCAGACTTTCTCATTTTTCAAGATGATCAAGGTTCAAAAATGAGAGATTGAATGGTGCCCTAAATAAAATTTTCCAACAAAAAACTATTTTTCGTGCCCTCACTCACATTCGTTGGATTTCCCATCAATCTGGCAACAAAATCAAGCTAGAAATTTACGCATTGAATCCAAGTGAAAAAACTATCACAATGGAGTCACTTTCATCATAATCAAATGTAGCTCTGTGCTCGAAGCTCTTGCGAGCTAAAAATTTCATTTTTTATTTTCAAGCTTTCTAGTGGGAAAAATCAACTGAAATTTGGAGGATAAGATCATGACAATGAGCCGAGTCCAAAATATGTGTTTTGTTGCAAACCAAGCACTAGAAATCCACTTTCCAAAAATAGCAAGTTTTCTGTATAGACTTGCTATGTTTGGAAACTCATCATCAAAAGTGGTTATGGCGAGAAGAGTTTGCAATGAAGATCATCAGGAAGTCAGAATAATATTCCAGAGTAGAAAATAATGAAAATCAACACTTACTAAAAATAGTAAGCTCCCTATATGGGTTTTTACTAAAAATAGTTAGTCACCTAGAAGTGGTCGAGGTAAAGGCAATGTGCATAGAAGTGAATGAAGAAGTTCATAACATCAGGATGGTCAAGAAGAGGAAAAATAACCTCTTACCAAAAATAGTAAGTATCCCATCTAGGCACTTGCTATTAATGGTAAGTCACACTCAAAGGGTAGTTTTGGCATAATGGAACATAGAGGGATGATCATTCAAGTCAACATCATCATTTGAGATCATCATATGCATTTCTCATATGGAATTTGAGATCCATCTCAAGGGAAATTGATAGTGTATTTAAACACTCACTTTGTGGCTTGAGTTGCAAGAATTTAATGTGTAAGGAAGAGGTTGCAATCATTGGCCAACATTTCATTCAACTTGGCAGGGTTAGTTTTGAGTTCTTATCTCTTCTAAGGGATCTTCATGAGTCACATTTGTGGTCATCAGCAGAACCATTCATCAATGTTTTTGAAAACTAAATCCAAAGCATCTAGGATCCATCTGAAGAAGTTTCTTAGGTCACAAACATTTCAAATATTCATAGTTTCACTTCATTGGAGCTTTCCATCGACAAGGATTAGTGGAATTCACTAGAAGCAACATCTTCTTCTTTAACATGATCCTTCATTCTCTCTCTCTCTCTCTCTCTTCTCACCCCAAAATTTCTCTCTCTTTGATGTTCTAATTTTGCGTTGGGGTTGAAATTTTCATATATCTCTAATGTAATAAAAGTAAATTTAGTTTTCTAATGTATTAAAGTCACCTTTATGTTATAAAAAGGGACTTAAATGTTTTTCTAGGAAGATGAAAAGTTTAAGTTATTTCGAGACATATGAAGAGTCATTGTGATGCATAT
This sequence comes from Taxus wallichiana var. yunnanensis, assembly GCA_018340775.1. Classification (NCBI taxonomy): domain Eukaryota; kingdom Viridiplantae; phylum Streptophyta; class Pinopsida; order Cupressales; family Taxaceae; genus Taxus; species Taxus wallichiana. The sequence goes on from CM031240.1 coordinate 836,622,884, forward strand.
GAGGATTCACTCCTCTTATAAAATGTAAAGTCCTCCATCTTTCAAAGGGTTGGTCATTTTATGAATTCATGAGAGAGAGATCCTTGTGAAAAGACAAAGAGATAGAAAATTCTTCCATTTCCCCACACTCTAATTTCTTCCATTCTCATACTATGTACAACTTTGGATTTTCAATGATAATTAAGGAAGAAGTTTCTATTTTCCATGGCATATGAATGTGTGCATATTTATATGCATAGTTTCCTCTAGCCAATAGCATTAAAGTTTTGTAGTTTTATTCTCTTTAATGCATGTGATGAAATTTATAACTAGTGTATGCAGGAATCTGATTTTCTACTTGTAGCATTAGTTCTCCTACCTCATATTCTCACTCCCTACCCCGCTCTCAAGACAAATTCATATCTAGTAAGTAATTTATAGCTTTACCACAGGGTCAGTGGAGTTCCCATGTTAGATCCCCAACAACAAGGCCACTAGGAAAAACCCACTTTTTCAAGTGCATGAAAACATAGAAGTTGCATCGTTTAAGTAGAGGGACTTCAACTCCCTTAGCGTTGGAAAGAAACCCAAAAAATTTTCCACCTGAAAATTTTCTCGCCAACACCTAGAAAAGTGAAAAGGTAGGATATCAATATTTTTCTAGGTGAAATTTCCTTAAAATATTGAAGAACATCAAGACATGTGAAAATAAAGTGTTGATACTTATAGAGGAAAAATTGTGTTAGCATGCAAATATGAAATGACTATGAAACCAATTCAACACAAAATCTAACACAATAGTTCATCTACCTCAGATTGAGTAGAGATAAAAAGGGGGAGAAAGTAATATACATGTACTTACCTACAAGTGAAATCCTCCTCCTTTGATGATTTTTATTTTCTCCTTGATTTGCTTGTGAGATGGTATGAGAATGCTTCAGATGTGTGGACCAATTTCAACAGCACCTCCCCTTGATCAAATGATGATTTTGGCTTGATGGAATGCTATGAAGAATGCTTAGCTTTCTTGAGAATTTGGCAACATAAACTTGCAATTTTTCTAAGGTGCTTTCCATGGAGGGTGGCACCTCTATTTATAGCTAGAGGAGGTAAAAATCAATGGTTGAGATCTTGCCATGTTGGATAAGATCAATGGTTGAGGATGCATGAGAGTGGAGAATTTTCTAGATGTGGAGAATTCTAGATTTCATGAGAACTCTCCATTGAATTAAAAATTCAATGGAATAGTGCTCATTCATTTGAATATTTGAAAATGGGAGGGAAGAATGGAGAGGCTTCTAGAAATAGAAGCCTCTAGATTTGGAGGGTCATTTAGCATGTAGTTAGGTGAGATTAAGTATTTTTAATGAGGTGATTAGATGGAGAAGCTAGGCATAAAGTAGGTATAGGGTAGGTGGTAGGTGGGTGAGTATTTTTAAATTGCTAGAAAATAGTTAATGAAGATTAGTTAATGTATTAAATAAATTATTAATGATGTATTAATATTTGTAAGGATGTAATGGGATTATGGAATGGTGAAAAATAATAATTGAAGTATGGTTATATATAATAATTAATTAATTTATAATTAATTATTATATGGTTATTGATGGGAATGGATTACTATAGTATGATGATCATATTATTTGCTAAATGACCATGTTGACATTTTACATGTATACATTTTATCCCTCTTTGAAGTTTTATTGTGAAATAATGACAATTCAAATAAAATAAGAGAATATAGAATAGATGGAGAGGTGATTCCCCCTCGAGGGGTTAGGTGGAGGAACGAGTCGAGTAATCACTTAAAAAGAGGATCGACCCAAGTTAGCAGATGATAAATGATTATAGAAGTTGAGGAGATTGATGATGAAGATGCAGATTGAGTAGAAGATTGAGGATGAGGATGTAGGATTATAGGATGAGAATATGGAGGATTAAAGGAGAGAAGAGAGGATTTAAAGGATGAGGACTAGAGAATTAGAAGATTTGAGGATTGTGGAAGAATAAGAGATTAGAGGATTAGAGGAGGAGTATAAGATTAGAGGATGAGAATGGATTAGAAAAATAAGATATAAGAGAGGATTAGATGGGATTAGAATATTAGGAGAGAATATTAGAATAAGTAGAAGATTAGAGGAGAGGGGAGAGGATATTGGATGCCCTAGTCAACAATGTATGGAAAGGGTGAAGAGTTTGGATTTTAGATTTAGATGATGCCCTTCTCAAAGGGTTAGATGTTGAGGATTTTGGATTATAGGATTTTTAATTTTGGAGATTCGGATTATATGATGCCCGAATCAAGGGGGTAGGATTGGATATTTTGGATGTTGATGTGAGGATGTTAGATTAATGATGTTATATTTTGAGATGCCTTAGTCAATGGGGTAGGATTTGAAGATGTGGGATATAATATGTTAAGAGTTGGATGTGGATATTATTGATTGACAAATGATTGATTAGATGGGAGAATTAGATGATGATGAGGATTAGGTGTGGATGATGATATGGCTAAAAAAATGATGATAGGAGAGGGTATGCTGCCATAAAGTTCCCACTGTATCATCATTAGCTTTTGTGATTGATGTGGCATAAAGAAAAATGCACCAAGCTATAAATACCATGGTGATTGAATTACCAAATGCCCTTGTCCTCATATCATTGGACATAGATTAATATAAAAATATTATCATCATATCATTGGACCTAACAAAAGGGGCCTCATATCATCGACCATGTAAATAAAAAAGAGGCCTCATATTATCAGCCAAAATGTAAATGCAAAAAAATAAAAAAACACAAGCAAAACACACATTATATTTTTGGATGTTTTTGAATTATTTAGATACGTGGATTATGAGTGTTTAATTTTTATAATTTGGTGAATTTTTTGAATTTTTGATTTTTTACAATTTTGTTGATTTTTATGTTTTTGTATTTTTATGATTTTTTATTTTTTTAATTTTTTTTATTTTTAGGTGATAGAGGAGGAAATTTGATGAATGCAGTAAGAAACAATGGGAGGAAGAATAGGCCCGTGGAATATTTTAGGTCACTACGGCGGGTATAAAATGCCTTCGGGGTCCATGGGAGGGTCATTTTCACCGCGTATAGTTTGAAAATGAGATCTTTGAGGATAATGAGATGGCTTATGAGAGGATTACGGACCATCGGGTAGACGTCGTGAGAGAGTTCCATCTACTAGTAAAAGTAGGACAACCGGTGAGTAATTTATATTTTATTTTGTGAATTATTTTTGCATTTTTTGAGGTTTTAGGGTGTTTCTATGTGAAAATCACTGCTTAGGTACACTTTGTTAAGCGTACATGCTTTAAAAAATTGGGCACAAGATGAATAATAGTGTATATAGGTGATTAGGGTAATGAGGGACACAAAATAACACTTTTATGGGTGGGTAGATTTAGGTTTAACGCTTTTATTTTGCTTTAACGTGTATATGGTATAAAATATCTCTTTAATCATATAAAGTGGCATGTTTAGGGTGGTTAGGCATAAGGGATGAGAGATAACACGTTTAATTAGTTTTAGAGCATTTAGGGGCATGAAAGGATGAGGTTTGGTGCATTTATTATTGTTTAGCGCGTATACCATATATAATGGCACGTTTAGGGTGAGCAGAAGTGACTAGGGGAGTATAACATGTTTAGGGTGTATTAGCGCATTTATGGGATATAGTGGCATATATATAGATAAAATAACACATATATGGTAGAGGAAAAATGGATAGGAATGGAAAGGGAAATAGGAAAATTATTGGGAATTATATGTAGGCATTAACGTGAGTTGTGTGACTATGTGCGGAGGTGTTGTCCCCAATTTAGGTGAGGCATCGAAGATCAGTGAATTTACAACATTTTCTAGGAGGGGAAGATACAGAGGTAGAGGAGGATGAGGCATCCCTACTACATGTGTTAGGATTTCTCCATGTAACGAGGATTCTTGTGATGTAGGTAGATTGCAGTTTACTGACAACATTGGCAGAGCATTGGTACTTAGAGACAAGCATCTTCTAGTTGCTGATAGGGGAGATGATAGTGAAATTAGAGGACATATACCATATTTATCATTTTCTAATAGAGGGAGATCCCATTGTGTGGTGGAGATCAAGGCCGAGGGATAGACTGAGGTTTTTGATGGATGTCGTGGATATGCCTTGGGATGGGGTGGAGATAGATCATGGAGTATACTTTAGAGAGGGATACATGGAGCAGGTTCCACTATTATTGTGTTCGTTGATCAAATGTGTATTATTCCCAATTGGTGGGGGTTAGTGGTTTAGTATTGGTTTTACATATGTGGTGTATGCTATGTGGTAGGAGGAGATAGTATTTACATGGGCCCCAACAGTATTGGCTCGATTATATCAGGATCTACAAAGAGTGACCTATGGTGTAGGGGGTAGCATTGGATCATGGATATTACTATAAGTATGGAGCTATGACCATATCATTATAGGTAGAACTATTGGTATCAAGGAGTAGCAATGAGTGGGGAGATTTCTATTTATGGTTGGCAGATGACTAGGGGTAAATAGGAGCATTTAGGTGAGATAGATGGTATCGTTGACGTATCGATGAGTTATTGGTAGGGGATATTACTTGGCATCCATATCATTAGTACAAGGTATGAGAGGGATATAACAACATCTATGGATGATCCAAAATCCATATTATTTTGTTGAATGTCAGCCATACATAGTAGAGTGATACCGGCTGGTTGGGTTCTTTGACAGTTCGGGATAGTGTAGGGTATTCCTACAGTCACCATATATTTTCCCAAACTACTCAAAGATATAGAATTGGGGTGTGGTGATTTCAGAGACAATGACCAGAGTTATTTTGGATGGGGTACCATTGATTTCATGGGAGGCGTTACTTACCAGCAATAAAAGACCTAGGGACAACACAGGATATATTGAGTGGTGGGAAGAGATTAGGTCGGTGTGGTTAACACATCCTCGACGAGGCATGTGGTTTGTACATGGATGAAGATAGGTATACATGGGGATGACACATGGACATGAAATGGTATTACATCAACCACAACCACGGGGACATGATGAGGCTCATAGATCACCTTTAGTGATTATTTTTTGTGGTCCACCAGGACAACATCCAGTTATACATCCACCAGTGTAGAGCCCAAAGAAGTAAGAGATAGACTTGATGGAGGTAGATGATACTTTGTTGCCACTACAGAAAGTGCATTCATCTCAGGAATAAATAGAAGGGTTTTCAGGTGGGGGTAGATCAAGAGTAGGAGGGGATGGAGGAGTAGGAGGGGAAGAAGGAGCAGGAGAGGATGGAGGATTAGGAATAGATTTGGGAGGTGGAAATTTGTAGGAACATATAGATATGTTAGAGAGGGAGGCACAGGAAAGAGTAGTAGAGATATCTTGATTACGGTGAGGGATGCGAGTTCTTATGAGAGATATACATGGATTTGTAGTGGTGAGGAAGAGGGAGGAAAATATTACATGATGCTGGGAGAGTTATCACAAATAGAGTAAGAGAGGGATCATGTAGTGCGGCATCGAGATAGATATCGGGGAGATTGGGATGCATATATGGTGAGATATGGCCCATTAGATGGAGAAGTAGGGTAAGGGACAAAGAGTGGATCACATGTATATAATAGTTACACGAAGCACTTCACATAGATTAGGAAAGATGGGGCCACCTTGGATAGTGTCTCTATAGCATAGATCAGGCCTTGATAGCTGAGATGCGGTATTATGAGGATATTGTGATACATGAGTGGCCTGATTATGTATGTTATATAGATTATTTGGCCACAAATAGGATAGGTCATGGATCTGGAAAGAGATCGGGTCAGAGACTGGTCGATCTACAACTTCTGGGAGTACAACTAGTGTTGCACAACCTCCACCAGGGAGGGATGATACTAGGGAGTTCGACACCTTGATGAGTGTCAGTATATCATACCATATGTATATTTTTTTTTGATGACCAATATGGTCATAGTTTTGATGTATATATAGATGATCAATTATTTTGATGGCCAAGATGGTCATATTTTTGATGTATATATGTGGATGGTTTAAATATATGATTACCATTTTGGATGTGGTGGATGATTAATGTATTATGACATGTATATGTGGTGAGATATTGTATGATGATTATGATGGTCATTTTTTGTGTGGATATTTTCATGGATACTTATCATTTTGGATGTATAGTGTATGTTATGGGACATTTTTGTGATGATGGTTATATTGTATATGATGAGATGATGTGATTTTTTTGATGTTGATGATGTAGTGTGATGATGATTGATGATGTTGTTTTATTATGATGTTGATAATGTTTAATGTTTTAGTGATTATCATGATGAGTGTGTGATGTGATAATGAGATAGTGGTTAGATGATTTGGTTCATGATGGCTTTGATGAGAATATTATCTTTATTGTGGATGATGTATAGATGTGATGATGTGTACTTAAAATGTTGATTTTTATATGTGTATATATGTGATGAAATTTTTATTTTGTTGTGGTTAACCATAATAATGATGATGTGGTTTGATGATGGATGGTATTAATTTGTAATGAATATTATTAGATGATTGTCATGATGATGGTAAAATGTGAATGGGATCATAATGATTATTCATTGTTATTGTGATGGCATATGATATGTAGATGGTTTATTTGTGATGTGATGTGTTAGATTGTTGGCTCATGTTAGATGTTGGTATGAGAAATATTGATGATTGATGAGCTTGAGGATTTAGTATGGATTATGGTTATGGATTATGGATGAGATAGTGACTATGTGTTAGATGTAGATTAGGATTTAGGTCATGGATATGGATGGATGTATAATTTGTTAATGTTATTAATGTAATATGTGGTATTTACAAAATGGGTGTGAAAATGTTAATTTTTTAAAATATGATAACATAAGATAGAAAAGTGAAAGTGAAAAGGATAAAAATGACAAGGCATAAATGGGGGGGTTTAGAGAGAAATGAAGGCCTCAGGATCTAACAAGGGTTACTTTTCTTGACATTTGACTTAGAATCCTCGAATATAATTTTTGACTATGATTGTGGATAATACGACCTTAGTGGGGATCGAGATAGATGTTCCTAATCATGATATCTTATACTTTTAAGGAAAGATCAGAAGAAGTATGGATTTGGATAAGGTAGATTGGCATGAAAATGGGGATTAAAAGGATGTAGGGATGAATGTGTATTTTCCCCCTAGCGTGCTTTGTTAATGCATCATAGAGTTCTAGTAGAATAAGGATCAGATTTACCATAGCACCAGAAACTGGTTTTCACCATGGTACTTACCCAAGATGCCACCGAAGTGGATTTCACCTTTGGACAGATTTTTTTAATATAATGTGGAGTGTTAGGAACTTAAGCATAAAAGTGACAAAAATGCATGATATTCATGAGATCATCTAGCTCATATCCATCTGGAGTAGAAAGCTTATAATACCTTGAGCCAAATTTAGCTATGATGACATAGGGTTCGAGCTAGTTTGGTTTGAACTTTCCCTTCTTTTCTCGATCGGTGTTAGTGTTGTGTTAATTTTCCTTGAGGACTAGGTCAATGAATTCAATCTCACGGTATTTTAAGCACTTGCTATAATGATATTGAAGGTGATTTTGATAGGATTTAAGATGGTCTAAGGCTTGAAGGAATTTATCATCGAGAATTTCAATTCTTGAAGGTGATGGACTCGATAATCTTTGTCATCGATAATGTGTTGGAGGGAAATGCGTGGGGATGGGAGTTCAATCTCAATGGGAAAAATTATTCAGTAATGAAAATGAGAGAGTATGGGGTGGTACCAGTGGGAGTGCAAATGGAGGTGTGATGTGCCCAAAAGGTGGGAAATATTTGTGTGTGTCAATCTCATCCTACTTGATTCACAATTTTGCCAAGGATGCACTTTAATGTCTTATTAAATGATTTTGATTGGCCATTTCCCTATGGATAATAGGGAGTGGATTACTTGATCTTGATATGGAATTGATCAAAAAGTTCACAAATGTTTTGATTTTTATAGTATTTTCTATTTTTTTGATAAGGGTGGATGGAATACCATAACGACAAATGATATGGTTAAAGATAAATTTGGATATTTGTTTTCTGGTGATATAGGTGAGCAGTATGGCTTTGACCCACTTAGTAAAGTATTTTGTTCCCATGATAATGAATTTTGGACCATCAGAAGAAGTGGGATTCAATTTTCCCATGAGATCGAGACCCCAGGTAGAAAAGGGCCATGGGGTAGTGATGGGTTGTAAGACTTGTGATGGTGTGTGGATGAGGTCAACATGTTTTTGGCATGGGACATATTTACATACATATGAGAATGCATATTTTTACATGTTGGGACAATAATAATTGGTACATAGAATTTTTTTCTAGGGTCATACCACTAGTGTGAGCACCAAAAATTCCCGCGTTGACTTCCTGAAGTGCTGATTTGGCCTCTTGGGAATTTATGCATCGTATGATATTCATCAAAGCCTCTAAGGTATAAGGTATTTATTAGGATAGTGAAATGGGAGGCGTGTTGGATGAAGGATTTGTGATGGTTGCGAGGAAGATTTGGTGGGATGGTATGATCATGGAGATAGGTGTAGATGTCATGGTAACAAGGGGAATTAGGACCCACAATCTCACAAACCATCTCATACTTAGGAATGTCATAGGATGGGATCAATATTTGATCAACTAAAATTGTGAATTATATGTAGTTAAGGGCATGTATAGGAGGGAAGAGATGGTAGACATAACATCATTGATTTTTTTTTAACGAGGAACTAGTTTAAAAGGTAAATATGTTGGAAATATTCCTTGAAACTATCAACCATACTTTTGTAAGGAATTAATTTATCATCCTTGGTGGTGTATTCATCATTGACTTGTTTAGTAATTAGTTTGAATCACCAAATATATTAATATGCTTGATATTACATTCAATGGCCATTCTTAAACCGGAAATGAGTGTTTCACTTTTAGCTATGTTGTTGGTACATGGGAAATCAAGTCAGAAAAATTTAGGAATTAAGTCACCTTGAGGAGTGACAGAAAGGATACCTGTGCCCAAGCCATGATGTGTGAAGGAGCCATCAAAGTATAGTGTCCACGTATCTAACTCTGTGACTATAGATATGGATTCATCTAGGAACTGAGTGGTGAGTGGTGTAGAATTAGAGACTTGGATCCTCTTGCTAATCCGCTAGAACTTTTCCTTTAATAGATTTCTAGTTAAAATATTCAATGTCAAACTCACTGAGGAGCATGATCTATTTAGCCATCCATCCTGTGAGATCCGATGTAGAAAGTATATATTTGAGTGGATCAAGTATAGCTATGAGCTTAACAATGTTATTGAGCATGTAATGTCATAACTTTTGAGAGGAAAAGACTACAACAAGACACACTTTTTCCATTGGGGTATAATTGAGCTCATAAGAGATTAAGGTTTGGCTTATATATTAGATGGCTTTCTCCTTTCCATGGATATCATGTTGCGTTAAAAGAGCACCCAAACAAGAGGATATTAGTGTGTAGATGATATGTAAAGAAGAAGAGGCATTCCTGGCGTAGGAGGTACCAAAAAAGAGGATGCATAAGATATTCCTTTAGTTTATCAAAAGATGCATACATTCCTCATTCCAATGAAATTTCATTCCCTTTTTAAAGAAAATTATGGAATGGATGGCATTTATATACTAGCTGTGAGATAAATATTCTAATGGCTTGAATCTTTCCATGTAGGTGTTTTACATGGAATTTTATTTTAGTTCGAGAATAGAGTTACTTCTATCCTTTCATTCTCTTGAGAAATAGATAAGGGGTTAGGGTTAGGAGGAATACACTGTAGAGTGTTGGGAATGTGAATGTGCGCGTACCATTGAGAGATCGAGAATGATTGTGAAGAGATCCTTTTTGTCCTGGGAAGGACTACTGTAAATAAGAATGCACCAACGAGATTTTAGTTAGACAATAAGTGAGGGAAATGCCTTGGGCCCAGAAATATTAAACTTCCTTTTGAAGGTGATGGTTCCCTTTTAATACAAATTATGATGCAAATGATAATAAAGAAGCTATTGCGAACTCATGATTTAGGTATCCTCTTACTAAAAGCAATAGAGACTAAATTACCAACAATAGAATGTCATCTAAGCTGTTTGTTTGGTCACCGGGTTATTGATATGTTCGATCGTGTTACGAGGATAGACCGCGATGGACATGAGATTGTTTTGGGTGAAAAGGTGAAATGTTAGTTTTGGTATAAGTCATAGTGAGCGATGCGGATCCACAATATCTGGATAACCGATCACATTTACAAAACCAAGTCATGGAGGGAATAAGCGATATTTGATCAGGGGTAGTGATTTAGGGATTTTTAAATGGAGGTTGGTGTAAAGATGGTAGTTATGAGGTTTGGAAGGTTGGTAGATGGTTGAGGGAAGTAGGGTGAAGATAAGACTCGAGAGAGTGAGAGAGCCATCTTTGGGGTAATATAGAGATGGATGACCTTAGGTGCGAGTTGTTTCATCGCAGTAGTAGACAGTAATTAGTTTGGAATCACCAAATCCAGAGTGAGCTTATAATCCCTATGAATTAAAAATTCATAAAGTAGTGTCTAAAGCCTCACAAGGTGGTAAAAGAGACTACTTACTAGTTTCGATGTGGATGTAGGTCCAAAGAATGTAGTGGCAAAGGCAAGGCCCGGTTGGGATGATCCATTTAGGATCGGAAGTGATCGAGAAGTTATCCTCCGACTCTCCCTAGGTTTGGATGAGTGTGATAATGCTCTAGTTGCTCGGTCCCAGTTTAATTTGGGCTCGATGCTCCTCTTTGCAAACTCTTCTCTCCTTCTCACTTGTCTCTCCCTTGCAAAATGGATTCGATCCACTTCATTTTGGTTGGGAGGTCATTTACAGGAGATATTCGGTTACCTAAGTTATGCCATCTTAACACAGGGACCGATTATTCGAGCATAGTAAAAGTTGGCTATTTTTAGTAAAATAGCCAATTTCCCTCCTTTTCTCTAGGGGTTAGTTGTGGGCTTGGTCAAGTCATTATTAGGTTTGTTTTATGCGGGTGAGGGTGATGAGTCATGGGTGTGGAGCACCAAGTCATAGCTCTTAATTAGGTTAGTTTAGAGTTAGGGCTAGGTCATAGTGAGGTGGCGAGGTGAGGTGGTAGGGTTGGAGATGTGGATTTATTAATTATAAGGTAATTAATAAATAATTTAGTGTGTAAGGTTTTAGGTGGTGAGGTAGGGTTAGGTTGTAGGATGAGATACGGGTAGTCAGGGATGTCGTAAGACCCAAATTTGGTGTCTAATCTTTCACGTAGGCTAAGAAGTTATTTGATATTTTTTGGTGGAGGCATTTCGAGTACAGCTTTGAATTTATCGAGATCTATTTCAATTCCACATCTAGAAACAATAAATCCTAGGAGCTTACTAGATGTGACACCAAAACACATTTATTGGGATTAAGAAGGACTTTGTATTCTTAGAGTCTTTCAAAAATTCGGTGAAGGACCATAGGATGTTCTTCACGAGTTTTATATCATCCCATAATGTCATCAATGTAATCTTCAACTATATCATGCATCATGTCATGAAAAATGATAGTCATCGCATGTTGGTAGGTGGCTCCAGTGTTCTTGAGTTTGAAGAGCATGACTTGATAGAAAAATGTGCCCCAAGGTGTAGTAAAATATATTTTACTATGATCCTCTTTGGAAATTTTGATCTGATTATAGCCAGAAAAACCATCCATGAGAGACAACATCTCATGCCCAACTGTAGAATTGATAATCATGTCGATATTTGGTATTGGGAAATCATCTTTAGGGAAAAATTTATTGATGTCGCAAAAATCGGTACAGACGTGAATGTCCCAAGTCTTATTTCCTACTAGGAAAATATTGGAGATCCATTCAAAATAATCAATGGGTCGGATGAAACCAACATCAATAAGCCTATGTAATTCTTGAAAAGAAATATGACTTTTGTCATGCATTTTTAGAGCTTCTGTTTGACCGGTTTAGCATCTTTACACACCACAAGGTTGTGGACCATGAGAGAAGGATCCAAACTAGGACCATCTAGCATAAGACCACACAAATACGTTTGAGAATTCTTATAGGAGTGCGGTAAAGATGTATCATTCCTCTATAGACAAGGATACCCCCAATTTGAGAATTTTGGGTTCTTCTTTTTGATGATGTTGATGTCAATGGTTCACTTAACTAGTGATGCAGAGCTATCTTACAGTGTTTCAAGAGTTGGAAGCAAATGGTCTATAACTAGATAATTTTAGGGATCTAAGGATTCTTGGAATAATTCAAAAGGGAATATTCCTCATCAAGGTGATAAGATAAGTTGGGATGAGGGATATTAGATTAGGATTGAAGGGAAATGGGAGGCTCTTATTTTCTAAAGTAGATGTCAGCATTTAGACATATTGGGAAACCATTTTATGATCCCCACTAGGTATATTGTCACAAGTTCCCATAAAGTCAAGAATTCCTTCATCATTTTGAAATGAGTCAAAAGGGACATGCTCTGATCGCTTGTCCTGTTAAATTATTTGTGGATAGGTGAGGGCGATGTTGATGGCGAGAATAGTGGTATCATGGAAAATATTAGTGGTGGTGAGGTATTTGTATTGGCTATAGAGGAACTTGTGTAAATATTGTCGATCGCCTCCTTATCTATGTTAGAAGTATCACTAAGGTCATCACAGACACTTTCACCAGGTGGTTGGTACCCAAGCCTGCGAACATCAAGGTTAGGGATAACATATAGGGGTTCAAAGATGCCTTATCTATGGTAACCTATTCCTTATTGTTCGAGAATATCCCATATGAGCCATCATAATTTTAGGAATTAGATATTCATCATTAGAGCAATAAGAGGGTATATAATCATCAATAATCCATGTGGAATCAGATGGTTCAATGTACTCTTCAGAAAGACACCCAAAATGAATAAAATTGGATGATCCCAACACATGTTTTCCATTTTTTTAGATAGAAAATGGTCCTTACAAGCTGTTTGGGTGACAATGATAGTTAGTTAATGATGAAGGTTTGATATTCTCCACACCCTTTCATCTTTAGTTTGAGTGGTGGAGTGGGTAACAAAGGAGTGGATATAGATGGAGTGGGAAGAAGGGGAGTGAATGATGATGAAGTGTTGTGAGATGAGGATGGAATACTATCTAGTGAGATATAGAAAGTGGTAGGTGATAGTGGTGGTGATGACTATTTGGGTTTAGTGATAGGATAGCAAGGTTCCCAATAACTTTCAGCTTCCAATTCTTAACAATATTAGAAGGGTTGTGGGTCACCATGGATAGTGAATTTTGTACTAGCATGTTCAAATTTGAGACATTCATGTAATGTGGATGGTACAAAATGTATCTCATGAATCCATGGCTGACCAAGCAAGAGGTTATGTGGGAATAGATTTCGATAATGTGGACGAGAGTGGGAAGCATGACAGGCCCAAAATTGATAGGAAAATGGATGGTGCCAACTGATTTGTGCTCCGCATTGTCATATGTTTTAATAATAATAATATCTTGTTTAAGATCCAAGTCACTATATCCTAACCAATGGATGAGATTTAGGGTAAAAATATTAAGAGTCGATCCATTGTCTATTAGCACTCTTTTAACATAAATATTTTCGATGTGGACTTTGATGTAGAGAGGAAGATTATGGGTAGGACCATGTGGTGGAAAGTATTGTTGGGTGAAGGTGAGTGGGAGTGTTGGATAAGGATAGAGATGAGCAACAAGGGCCTAAAATTGTGTAGGATCAATGTCAGTGGGGATGCGTGTCTCTTAGAGGGCATGGTATAAAATGTCCTTGTGGACAAATGAAGTCTTGAGAAGGTCCATGATGGATATCTGTGTTGATTTATTATCAATTTTTTTGATGATTTTATATTGTGCTTGCAGTGTTGGGTTAGAAGAGGATGGAGGGGCTCCTTGAACCACCACATGGCTCTTTCGGGTAGTGACAACACATTGAGGGTTTTGCGAGGGGCCTTTTATTTTAATGGTGGGTACTGGTTGGGAGAATGGTGGATATGGTCAACAAGTGATGTGTAAGGAAGGGGTGCATGATGATAATTGATGTGGTTTGAACGATGAGTGGATGACTCGGGTTTACTTCCAATTTTTGACCCTAGTTAGAAGCATTGTTCTGACCATGATTAGGAAGGGAATTTTGATAAATCCCAAGTTTTGATTTTGAGAATAAGTGGAAGAATTTTGCTCTATTTAAATTTCACCTCGGTTAATAAGGTATTGAATATAATTCTTTAATTTCATACACTAGTGTGTGTGGTGACCTTTGATTTTATGGAACTTACAATATTCATTTTACTTAAACCATGAAGGTTTGGGTTAGAACTCATCAATGGGATGAGTTTGACGAAAAATGATCATATTGAAGTAATTAATTATCAGGATCACCTCCATAGATTTTCCAAGGGGGGTTTATGTTCATCACTTGGAATCTTGAGTGGACCGGGGTTGTCTTTTAGGGAAGGGTATGGAAGCTTTTTTATGGACACGTTGGATATTTTTGGTGTCTGTTACTACGTCACCAACAATATTTTTATTCTTATTAAAACATTTAGGTTTTTCCGATATAGATGGTTGATTGGATTGAGTATCATGGGGATATGTCTTAATCAAGCCTTTTACAACAATGGCTTTCTCAATTTGTATTCCCTTCTCAATGATGTCATCAAACGTGTTTGCAATGGACTTGTAAATGAAAGGATAATTCCTGATTGAGGTTAGAGACAAAAATGGTAACTAGTTGTTTTTCGGGTATGGGCCATGGAATGCGGCTGGCAAGGGCTCACCATCATTGTAGGAATGATGAGAAAATTTCACCATTGTGTTGTTTGGTATTGCACAAGTCAATCATTATGACATCATGTTCTACATTATAGAGAAGTGTTTTACAATTTTTTCTAACAAGTCGGTGAACGTTATAATAGAGCCTTTAGGTAATTGGAGGAACCATTCTAAAGTGGGACCACCTAGACTTCTAGAGAAGAGTATTAGAAAATAGGAGTCATCGTAGGCTACTTCTTGACACAACATATAGAACTCCTTAACATGTTCATGGGGATCTCCTTTTCCTTGTATTATTCAAATTTTGGTGGTTCAAAATATGGTTGAAAAGGGACCCATAGGATGTTGTGGTCAAAAGTGTAGGGAAAAATTCCTCAAATTTATACTACCATCCGTGTGTGCTGAGTTGCAACCCTTGAAGTGTTTCCTTCATAGATTTCACTTCTTTCTCCAAGGTTGGTTCTGGAGGATTGGGAGGTGGTGGATTGAAGTTGGGTTGAGAATGATGGGATCCATGATAATTTGATGGTTTTAGATCAATTTGAGAGGTTAATTGAGAAATTTGGTTTCTCATTTGATGTAATTGGGATAATATGACTTCTTTAAATATGTAAGGGTGGTTCTCTCTACCATCTTGTCTTTTTATAATGTGGCGATAGTTTAGATTATGATGGTGTGTGGATGGTGGTCATTGGATAAAGTTATCATTTTCATTTTAGAGGATACTTTGGAGTTATTCATGGGTGTAATCAGAAGAAATTATTTCCCCCATATGATATAGCTAGAGCAAGAGGGAATCTTTATTTTTATTGATGAAATGGTTAAGCATTTCTCTTCTTCTTCCTCCTGTAAAGAAGGTACTTGAGTCATCATCATTGATAGTGTTAACCATGAGTAAGTGCACCAAGTTGGTGGAAAAATAAGTGGACATAAAAAACTGAAATTAGAAAGTCACCGCGATCTTAGTTTCTAAACCACGATTGCAGACTATTTTTATAGGTTTGGAGATTTTTGAACCTAAAACCAAGATCATTGTGGTTTAAACCACAATCACCATCCTTTGAGACAAAAATAATGAGACCCACGCTGACCCCTCATTTTCCCCCATTTTCCCCTACTAACCATATTTCTCCGACTATTGGCACTCGAGCTTTGAATACCCCCTGCAAATTACTCTTTGGACTTCTGGATCATGAAATTTTCAATAATGCCAAGATGAAGAGGTAAGCCCTCAATTTTGATCAAATTTCTTGCATTTTAGGTTATTTTTGTGATTTTCATGGGTTTTTCAATTTTTGTTTATGTATACAATTTTTTTATTTTTCAGTTGTTCGGCAAGCTTGTAATCCTACAAACCATCCAAATATTCCTCAAAACCCTCCAAAATTCCTCAAAACCCTCCTCCAAATGTAGATCCACCTCCTGTGGCTCCTTCTGTCCCCACGAAACTAGCAGGAACACAAGCTGATATCGTTGGAAGAATCCGACAAAATAAAATTGCCATTGAGAACCTTATTAAAACAATAAGACAAAATCATGCCACAAATTCATCTCACATGAATTTAGCCAACACATTTCAAACATTGATTGGAAGAAAATTAGACTCCACAACCAACAAAATACATAGATGGAATACCTTTAGAGTGATTGTAGGTGGTGGTATGAAGATAAATTGTCCCATGCGCCGTAAAAGACAATTCTTTTGCAAAAGACCGCATTTGTGCATTATTTACTAACCCGAGAACAAATGCCCCCATAACTACTTATGCAACAGCCTTCCCAATCCATTGGTGCCATGATCACCAAATCAAGAATTTTTTTGGGACCGATGGTGGATGATTTTTAATTATCCACCATGCAACAACAATGAGGTTCCTCTCTATTTTTGGAAGAAATTATATTGTGAGTTTGTGCTTAATGAGGTCCCAAATTATTTTGACTTTTCTGATTTTTATGGGTGAGGAGGTGGCTCTTTGCACAAATTAGAACTGGTGCACATGTTGGTCAACCAAGGATCCCCATGCCCCAAAACCCCACTTCCTCTCTAGTTATCCCTCCTACAGTGAAGGAGGTTGTGGAGATTGACACACTACATGCATTAAGGAGATGACCGACACTCTTACCCAGCATAGTGACATAGTGACCAGATTACATCTCGGTGATGTTGAGTGGAGGCACCAGTTCTAGTGCACCAAAACACTATGGATCATGTGGTTCCATATGCACTGCGGGTGAGACATCATTTGTTGGATCACATGATTTTTTTTCTCTAGATGAGATGATGGAGGATTTTGTTTGGAATTGGTGCAAATGATCTTGGTCTTTCACAGGTAAATGTCAAATAAATATTTAATATATATATATATATATACAATAGTTGAATTCATTTGAGATTATAATATATATGTATTTGATTACGTCATGTACATACATGTAAAAACTAATATTTTTTAGATTTTAAACAGCAAGAGCCGGTGAAGGACACATTCGGCATCGACATACTAAATCACTTATATGCCGATTGTGTGTTATGTACGTAAGTTTCAAGTTACATTTCAAATTTCATTTGATTGCACTTTTATTATTATAATGTTTCACGTGTACATGTACATATTAATATGTTTGTCTTTTATATAGGATCCTGTGGATCATCATCTTTTCTAGGAACGAGACTCATGCTTACGCTTCACATGACTTTTACATAGGTTAGTTTCTCTATACATATTGTTTTGTTATGTGTTGATTATGCTTTAGATTATGTGTTAGTCATGTAGATTAATATTGATTTGTACATGTTTTTTGTATAGCTTATGACTGCCAAAGAGACTCCTCCCTATATGTAAACTATGGAGGCTATTGTTAAATGCTATATTTTACAAATGGTGGGTCATGTCACCGAACCAAATATGCCAACATGTCCGGTGGCTACATTAGAGGAGGCTTATTTTTGGTGCATGAAAAATGTCCCTTAACTTTGTTGGGCATATTCCCTAAGAGCCACTTTGTAGACCAAACTGTTCGTTTAACTTCGACGGGTGGCTACTGGACTCCATGTCACCTAGATATGTCTCGTAAGATCTTATACCTCAGCATATGGACCCTCTACAATAATCCGTCTTGGTTGTTTCTATCTCCAATCGGTGCTCTCACTGCCCTATTGTTTACAAACGCGTGAAATAGTGCGATTTGAGCCAGCGTAAGCCTCACAAACGTTATATTTAGCAAATGGTGTGTCATGAAACTAAACCAAATGCTCCAACATGTTTTGGTGGATAAGTGAATGCTAGATGAGGCTTTGTTTTGGTGCGTAATAATGTCTTTGCTTTTGGCTACTTCATTCGGGCATAGTCCCTTAAGATCCCTGAGACCAAAAAACTGTTCAACTTTGACGGGTGACTACCGGACTTTGTGTCACCTAGATATGTCTCATCAGATCCTAAACCTCGGTGTAGGGACCCTCTATAATAGGTTGTCTTGGTTTTTCCATCTCCAATCGGTGCTCTCATTGCGTTATTGTTTTTAAACATGCTGAAATAGTGTAGTTTGAGCTAGTGTAAAGGTCATGCAAACGCTATATTTTACAAATGCGATGGTTCATGGAACTGAACTAAATATCTATGCCAAACACATCTAGGTGGCTAGATGAATGCTAGAGGAGGATTCATTTCGGTGCACGACAATGTCATTGCTTCCAGGCTACTTCGTTCGAGCATAGTCCCTTAAGAGCCGCAGACTAAAAGGCTGCTTCAACTTCGATAGTGACTACTCGAACTCCGTGTCACCTAGGGACCCTCTACAATAGCTTATCTCAGTTTTTCCCGCTCTAATTGGTGCTCTTTTACCCTATTATTTATAAACATGTGCAAAAATAGTGCAATTTGAGCCAAACAGTAAGGTCACAAATGCTATATTTTGACAAACGATGGGTCGTAGCACCAAAATGACAATGTCGACACATGTCAGGTGCCTAGTGAATACTAGAGGAGGCTTCATTTTGGTGCATGACAACCGTTACTTGAGGGCTCTTAGTTCGGGTGTAGTCCCTTAAGAATACCCGAGACCAAAAATCATTCAACTTTGATGGGTGACTAATTAGACTCCAGTGTCACCTACTGAATATCTCGTTGGATCCTACACCTCGAAAAATAGGGACCATCTATAATATCTGTCTCACTTTTTTTTCTCCAATCGGTGATCTCATACTTCCTTATTATTTGTAAATGCATGAAATAATGTAGTTTGAGCCAGTGTAAGGTCATTTGTCAAATGCTATATTTTACAAATGGTGGGTTGTGGAACCAAATCATACTATGCTACATCCTATGGCTAGAGTGAACACTAGAGGATGCTTCATTTTGGTGTGTGATAACGTTGCTTCCAGGATACTTTGTTTGGGCATAGTCCCTTAAGAGCCCTAAGACCAAAAACTGTTCAACTTGGACGGTGACTACTTGACTCTGTGTCACCTAGAGATGTCTCGTTAGATCCTACACCTCAACAGTGTAGGGACCCTCTACAATAGCATGCACCAGCTTTTTTCCATCTCAAATCGATTCTCTCACTTTGCCTTATCATTTGCAAATGCGTGAAATAGTGTAGTTTGAGCCAGTGTAAGGCTGTCAAATGGTGGGTAGTGGCACCAAAAAAACTATTCCAACACATTCGGGTGGCATAGGTTTATCTTTAGAGGAGGATTCGTTTTGGTGTGTGATAATTTCATTACTTCAGGATACTTCGTTGAGGCGTAGTCCCTTAAGAGCCCTGAGACAAAAAAATCATTCAACTTCGACGGGTGACTACTCAAATTCCATGGCACCTAGAGATGTCTCAATAGATCCTACACCTTGATGTAGGGATCCTATATAATATCCACCTGTCTTAGTTTTTATGTCTCCAGTGATCGGTCCTCTCGCTACCCTAACTTGTTTACAAGCGCCACGATATAGTGTAGTTTGAGCGGTGTAAGGTTGTCAAATTCTATATTTTGCAAATGATGGGTCGTGGCACCGAGGCGGTTGTGCACACACATAGGGATGGCCTTGTAAACACTTAAAGTCATCATTTTGTTCTCCCCATGCTCCCGTGCTTGGGATACACTCCTCGAGGACCAAAGACCTCCTCCACCGGCCTACATAAATCGTTGTTAGTTGCTTCT